>JAFFSR010000395.1:0-62500 GCA_017163975.1 Anastatus disparis | reverse complement strand
TACACAGATACACTTACACCCATACACATACAGATACACAAACACATACACAGAGACACGTATACACATGCGCATACATATATACACATACACACATACACATAGACACTTACACATACTGATACACACATGCACATACACGCACATGCACACATACACATACACATACACACATACACATACACTTATACACATACAGACATGGATATACACATAAACACATACACATATCCACATATACAAATTCACATATATACGCACATACACATACACACATACACATGCACAGAGACACTTACATATACACATACACCCATACGCAAACACATGCACATACACACATACACATACGCTCATACACATACACTTATTGACATATCCATAAACACATACAGATAAACACATCTACACAGTCATATATACACTATTACATTCACACACATACACATACACAAATACAATTACTTACATAAACATACACATACACATTCACACATACACATATACGTTAACACATACACATACACATACAATTATACACATACACACATTTACATACACATAAGCACATACACATAAACACATACACACATCCACATATGCAGATTCACACACACACACACACACACACACACACACACACACACACATACTTATACACACATACACATACACATATACACATACACACATACAAATACACACATACAAATACACTTGTACACATACACACATTGATATACACATAGACACATACACATATTTACATATACAAATCCACATATACACGCACATACACATACGCACATACACATACCCACATACACATACACATACATACATAACATACACATATACACATACGCATACACACTTACTTATACGCACATACACACATACACACGTACACATTCTCAGATACATAAACACATACACATACGCACATACACATACACATTCATACATACTCACATACACATACACACATACACATACACATTCATACATACTCACATACACACATACAACTACACAGACCTATACACGCATACACTTACACATATACACATACACACATACACATATACGCATACACATACACGCATAGACCTACACACATACAAATACACACATACACATCCGCACATACACATACACACATACACATTCACATACACGCATAACATACACACATTCACACATACACATTTACATACGCAGATACACTTACACACATACACACAAACACATATGCATACACATATACACAAACATACATACACTAACACACCTTTACATGCACACATACTCATCCACATATACGCACATACATATACACACATACTCATACACACATACGCACATACATATACACATACACACATAACATAGACATATATACATACGCTCATACTCATACACACAAACACATACACACATCCACATATACACATTCACATACAAACACAGACATAGACACATGCGCCTTCACACACTTATACACACACACATACACATACGCAAATACACATGCACTCATACACATAGACACACACATACACACATACACACATACACATACAAATACACACATGCACATACACATATACACATACACAGATGGTAAATTGATTAATTATTAATGAAACTGATTTTCATGCTTCTCTTTTATAAAAAGTTTGACATGCTTAGAAAATCATGAGTGAGGCTTGAGACTTAATTCTTTTTTAGTGGAAAAAATATTGTTTCTCACTGTACGAGTTGCGGACAACTATTGATTTCCAGTAATAACTACTAGTTTTTCCAAAAACCTACATTTTGCGATCAGTACAGGATAGAAAGATACAACGTCCTCATAAATATAACAGATTGGACCACTTGTAATGTTAAGTTTTATTTTGCAGAAAGCAAACCGGAAAAACACAAATAATTTTTCGGGATAGAATTACCATGACTTAAAAATTTGCTTTTAAAGCAGTTTATAGTCTTTCTCAAGATTCATGCGATGTGAATTAACCTTTCGGTGGCAAAACTCTAATTGCATTAGCAGATTTTAGGCAAATATTACCAATCGTACGACATGGAAGCCGTGAGACCATTATTTGAAAATAAGTTCAATTTAGTTTACTTCGGCAGAATCAAGAGCTTAAAATATAGAGCTTAAGTAAATCAAAAAATCCAAAAAATATTAAGCTCAAAAAAATATAGAGTTAAGAATATATGAGAATGAAAAAAAAATAAGATTCAAAGAAATATTGGGCCAAAAAAATATAGAGCTCAAGAAAATATAAGAATCAAAAAAATAGAGTGCTCAAGTAAAATAAGAATAATAAAAAATATTGGGATAAAAAAAATAAAAGAACCAGACAAATATTGGGTCTAAAAAATATTAAGACCAAAATATAAGATTAAAAAAAATGAAAATCCAAAAAAAAAGTTAAAAAACAATAAGGCTCAGAAAAATAAAAAGCTTAAGAAAAATAAAGGCCCAACAAAATCAGGGCCAAAAAATAGGACTCGAAAAAAAGTAGGTCCAAAAAAATGTAAGGCCTAGAGAAATATTGGAACAAAAAAGATATGGAAGCCAAGAAATAAGAGGCCAAAAATAATAAGGCCCCAGAAAAATAAGACTTCGAAGAATATAGAGCCTCAATAATATAAGGCCCAGAAAAAATAGAGCTGAATAAAATATAGGACCCAAGAAAATTATAGAACCTATGAAAATATAAATTGCAAAAAAATATTGGTCCCAAAAATATAGAGCACAGGAATATATAAGAATTGCATTAATATTAGATAAAAAAATATAAAGAACTCAAAAATGCATAAGAATCGAAAAAATATTGATCCCAAAAAATATAAACCCCAAGAAAATATAAAACCCAAAAAGAATATGAGGCCCAATAAAAATAGGACCCAAAAATGTAGGGCTGAAAAACATAAGGCCCAGAAAAATAGAACTCAATAAAATATAGTACCCAAAATAATTATAAAACTCAAGAAAATATTAATTTCGAAAAAAAATTGGGCCTAGAAAAACATTGGTCCTAAAAAAATATAAAGCTCAATAATATATGAGAATCGAAAAAATACTGGGCCTGAAAAATATAGAGCCCAAGAGAATATAAAGTCAAAACAAATATGGGGCCTAGGAAAACATAAGACCCAAAAAATATAGAGCACAAAAAACTATAGAGACCAAAAAAATATTGGGCTCAGTTAAATATTGGGCCCAAAAAAATGTACAGCTAAATAAAATATACGACCCAAAAAGATCATAGAACCCAAGAAAATATAAATTTTTATTTTTATTGAGCCCAAAAAAATATAAGGCCCAAAAAAATAGAGCTAAACAAAATATAGTACCTAAAAAAATTATAAAAACCAAGAAAATACTAATTTCGAAAAAATATTGGGCCCAAAAATATAGAGCCCAATAATATATAAGATTCGAAAAAATATTAGGTCCAGAAAATATAGAGCCCAAGAAAATATAAAGTCAAAAAAATATATGAGGCCCAAAAAAATATAAGGTCCAAAAAATATAGAGTCTAAAAAGATATAGAGACCAAAAAAATATTGGTCCCAGAAAAATATTGGGCCCAAAAAATATGAGGCCTAGAAAAATATAAAGCTAAATGAAATATAGGACCCAAAAAAATTATAGAACCCAAGAAAATATAAATTTAAAAAAAATATTGGGCCCAAAAAATATAGGGCGCAAGAAAATATAAGGCCCAAAAAAGTGTAAAGCCCAAAAAAATATAGAGACTAAAAAAATCCGGGCCCATAAAAATATAGGGTGCAAGAAAAATATAAGACCCAAAAAAATGCTTATGACTAATGAGGACTGATTATATAGGGCCCAATAAAAATCGCTACTCTTATTATCAAAAGATTAGACACATCTAACAAATGCGGAAAACCGGAGAACCGGAGAAACGGAAAAAAAATGGTTTCACTTCAACATAATATAGGATAGGATTTACTCCAGCAGCTTCTTAACGGTAGTTTAAATGTTGTATGCACGGTTTTCCATCGACTAATGAATTTGCTGCTCTAGCTGTCCAAGCTACACATAAATAATGTATAGTATGATATTTAAAATAAACTATTAAAACGTTAAGTAAATAACTTTTTTCATTTCCACCTGGTCCATCTATAAAAATATATTTTTCTTTACTTTGGTTGTCTAAACTTTTTATCCCACATAGCACAGAAGCTTCCAGATAGCTTTTTATTCATGCTATATATCCATCGATGCCGAATCAGGTGCTGCGTGTCGTCTTTGTGTTGACTATATAATAGCATGGAAGCTCTTCAGGACACTTTGTTTTGAAAAATATTCTGTGTGGGATAGTAGAGTTGAATATTTGCCTTTGTTTATCATTTAAAGAATTTATTTTCATTTCTAATTCATTAAGAATATTATTATTATGATTTAAAATTGTTTGATTATTATCTTCTTTTATAAATGTGCTCATGTTACGTAAATTAAAATCAATTAAAGAAAATCCATTGACTAGTAGATTATTTTTAATAACATTCAATGCAAGATTTTCACCTATATTTTTTTCGTATTCAGGATGATATAACTTATCTTTATATTTTTCATACGAATCTCGTGAATTCGTAGGATTATGGAAAACGCAAATGAAAGCAAATAATTCATGAAGAATATAAAGGAATTCCGTTGAAGATGCTTCTTCCAAACATCTATCCCATTCTCCATCTTCAATAATTAATTGTTTTGCCTCAGCTGCCTCATAAAAGAAATTGTGCATCACATCATCAACAGTACGCAAAGCTTCAAAAGAAGTGGCTCCTTTAACATGTAATAGTAATAACCTAATGAAATAACGTTCTCTATTTCTCGGACTTACTAAGTACATTCTACTAACTAGGAGAGTATCAGACCTCCGGATCACGGATTTTGCTCAAACTTTGGGATGAGTTTTCAGATGTCAAAATATGAAAGGAAACAAAATTTTAGATCCCAACGCTCAATATTCCCCTAGTTACAGGCTATTAAAGAAAATCACTAAAAAAGTTACTAGATTTTCAAACGCGTATAGTTCCTTAGCATTGATAGCTAAGAGCTTGAAACTTTTCTAAAATGAAAACTGAGCTCAAATCCTTTCAAAATAGTAGTTGTAGCATGTCAAAATATTATTTTTTCCCGAAGTTATAGCGTGATAAACATTGGGCCTGATTTCAGCTATTGTTATTATTTGATGTTTTAAAAAGTAAAATCAGGCCCAATGTTTATCACGCTATAAATTTGGGAAAAAATAATATTTTGACATGCTATAACTACTATTTTGAAAGGATTTAAGCTCAGCTTTTATTTTAAAAAAGTTTCAAGCTCTTAGCTATCAATGCTAAGGAACTATACGCGTTTGAAAATCTAGTAACTTTTTTAGTGATTTTCTGTAATTGCCTGTAACTAAGGAAATATTGAGCGTTGGGATCTAAAATTCTGTTTCCTTTCATATTTTGACATCTGAAAACTTATCCCAAAGTTTGAGCAAAATCCGTGATCCGGAGGACTGATACTCTCCTAGTAAGTATTGGTTTTCTTTTTTTTTTCTTTTATTCCACTTTTTCAGTTTTCATCAAATGTATAAAAATTTGGTATCTCTGAATACAAGTGATTTCGTGCTTCAAAATCTTCTCTATTCAATTTAAAAGATGCTGCTGACACATTTTTTTGCATGATCATTTATTCTTTTTTTCCTTTAAAAAATACGTTTTGTTGATTTTCTTCATGAACGCTTAGACGTTTTATAGTATGTGAAATAACATGTAAAGGATATTCTCATAACCTCTGCATTACTTGAGGTTGACATAAATATCGTGTATTAATGTATTGTTGGGTTTCGTCATATTCATATTCAACATTCCCACGATTGACATTTTGAAAAGTGTCTTAATTTTCTGATTGAAAATCTACATTTACTTGATGTATTTTAATGTATGCACAATCATGACCTTTATAACAGTATTTGAATAAATATTTAATGCAGTGTACAGTGTAACAAACTTCTACGTGTATGTGTGCATTAAGTTTCAATAATAAGTAAGGATTATAAGGAACAACAAATCCATTATCTGCGATTCTTTCTGTAAATTTATTTTTGAGAATTTTTTACGCTATTATTTTTACGTTTCTATAGTGAATATCCTTTGGAATTAAATGTTGTTGTATTATTAAATTTTGTTGGAAAATTTTTAGTACATTGTTTCGTATTTGTATCCATACACGAATAATTTATATTTTGCATACCACAGGGACCGCGTATCATAAATTGTTTAACAATACTATATAATTATGGATAAATATCTCTATTTGGGATATCTGCACTTATTATTTTATCAACTTTTTCGAGAATATCAAATTTATCATTTTTATCCAAGAGTAAGTTGTTACTAACATATGCACATGCGGTAATCCTCGTTTTTGAAATTCAATCTCATAACTATATGCAATACATTTTCCTAATATTCCCATTTTTACTGCTAAATTTTTGAGTTCTACTTTTTGATAAAATACTTTTGTTATAATATCTGGTCTATCAAGTGCATACTCTGTGACCTTACTTATATTATATTTATAATATAAAGAATTGAAAGAGAATTTGAGAGAGAATAAGTAAGAAAAAAAAATAAAATAAAAGATAATTAACAATAATCTTATTCTCTCTTTAGTTCAAATCATCGTGTTAAAAGTCTATCTCTATCTTGTGCGTCGGCGCGACGTAGCAATTAGAAATATATCAGCGCGCGAGATGGATATTAATAAGAATTTATGTACGCGCTTAGATGTGCGCCGATCCACGCCTATAAAGTGACGTACGCTAGCACACATCTAAGCGCACCTGTAATAGTATAATGTAAGATATGTAAATGTATCCCTTCTACTTAGTAGTAGGAGAGGATTGCGGCCGCGGCGGCTTGATCGACGCTTAAGCAGATCGAAGCCGAATCTTTGTACGGCACTCTTTGGCCAGCCTGCTTCAAATAAAGTTACTTTCAAACATAATTCCTTTTGTTCGCCTCTATTATTTCCTTTGAGCATATACTACTAGAGGAAGCATCCGAATGGCAGCAAGCGTTACAAAGCAAAGAGAGAGAAAGCCTCTATTTTGGTACGTGCTGTCTCTTTCTAGCCTGATTTGATTGGCTGTTTCTGTTCCCCACTAAGAAAGTGAGAGAGAGATAGCACGTACTAAAATAGAGGCTTTTTTTCTCTTTGCCTTGTAACGCAGTTAATAGCTGGGAGGCTTCCTCCAGTAGTATATGCTCGAAGATTATTTCTGATTATTCTGCAGGTCCGCGAGGAGCTGGATAACCACCAGCTCCGTACCGGTAGCAGTGATAACAGAATAATTTTCTAGTTATAATTAAAGTTTATACAGTAATGTAATTTAATTATATTTTATTGCAAATTCTCTTGTATGTGTGTTTAGTGATGAAATTCTGATTATTTCTTTTATTTGAGATTGGTGGTGTACAGATTTTAACTGACTAAATTCATCAAATGCTTAGCTAATTAAAGTTAAGGAAAAAGCTCCATATAAGACTATAAGTCTTGAAGTTCTGGCTTATAAGAGGCCCTTTATATAATTGACAAATAATAAAAAAGCAAAGAGACCCCGGACTAGATGTAGCATGACGCTACGCTAAAAACGGGTCTAGCTTGAAGTAACCTTTTTCCCTTATCCTTTTCCTTGTAGATGAGCACTTTGTGCTATCCATTTTCAGATTTAGGAGAGTGAGAGGTTACAACTTATAAATTTTAAAGTTTTCAGTTATTTCTTTTCAATGTGGGTTACGGGTCATAGTTACAAAAAGGTCAGGTTTACCACGATAATTTACAAGTATCATCGAGTAAATGCAATTTTGTTTTAAAAATCGTGGACTTCCTGTAAAGCTTGACGGTAATATTACCATTTTTCTAATTTTTGAAGAATCTAATTTTTTTTTGTTATGTAAATAGTCCATAACACCTTTGTAACAATCACTCCTTAATACGATTTGGTTTTTTTTGTATGAAATAAAATCTGGAAGTTTCAACTTTTTTAAACCATTACTTTTTTTTTCTTGCATTTTCATAATACTGTCTTTTTCTGAAATTTTTTTATATTTATCTTATTGTTCTGTTACCATTTTCCTATTAAGAGAAGGTCGAGTATATCTGTGCTTTTCTAATCAAAGAATTGATTTTTTCATAAAAATTAATAATTGTAGCAAAAAATAAGAAGAAAGCCCCATCTCGTATAATAAAAAGCAAGATTTTCTTTTATGACGAAAAATTATTTTTATCGCTTCGTTTTTAAGAAAACCTTAAAAAACTGAATTGTCCATCCTAACCTCTATTTTTTAAGTTTTTTAAGGTTTTCTTCGAAATGAATCGATAAAAATAATGTTTCCTCATTAAAGAAAATCTTGCTTTTTATTATACGAGATGGGGCTATCTCTTAATTTTTTGCTACAATTATTAGTTTTGGCAGGAAAATTAATTCTTTGATTAGAAAAGGACAGAGATATACGACCTGCTCTTAATGGGATGTCGGAACTAAAGCAATTGAGTTTTGCTTTTTTTATTTTATCAATATCTTTTTTAATTCAAATATAATGACTTGTCCGCACTAAAGCTATATTATTACAATCATTTTTGTGAAAATAAAAAATCATTTAGACTTGTTATTTTTTGATGAGCTTGGATTGGTAATTTGATATCAAACTCGATACACCTAACAATAAAATACGATACATTGAAAGTTTTGATTATAACTTTGTATGTATGATATTTTGGTGGATTTCTTGAGATGTCAGCACTAGAGTTTAATCTTACAAATTTTTACTTTGTAGCAAAAAAACCCGATTAAGCGCATCGTTTATTTATAAGTTAGGATTGGAAATATTATTAGAAGGCGGTAGATTCGTCATGCTCTCGAGTCCTGTTACAAATAAAGCTTATTTTTCATCTATTTCTTTTGATTCTTCTTTTTTCTTCATTTAATTTAATCTCAACTGTGCTAATTTTATTATCGTTATAATTTAAGTGAATTTCATCGATTCCCATTATATCACTATTTGGTTTTTAAAAATTTGTATACAAAATGTCATCGTCAATTTCCATGAAAATAGTTTCATGATTCGAATTCTTTTGTTTACGATACATTTCCATGATCTTTTTTTGTTCTGCCAATAAATGCATTTGTGAGTTTTTTCTAATAGTTCAAGCTCGGTAAAATATAAATTTAATGGTATTTAATTTTGACGTTGCTCATGACAAAAACTCCTCCTTATCATGTCCGGTGGATTATCGTAATTAATATTTTCATTATTATAATTTTGCAAAACTGGTAACATTCTTATTTGTTGCGTTCTAAAAATTCTTGATAAACGTAATCTCATCGGAGAAACATCATATTTTAAACAACATGGACCTAAATTATCAAGTATTGCAATAGCAAAAACAATTGCAAAAACGCCACAATCATAATTATCTGTTTGTGATTGTACTGTTTCGAATACTATGCTCAATTCTGATTTGTTTGGAAATAATCTGTTTATATAAATCTTATGCTCATCTGGTAGATATTTTAAATTTATACTGCCATATATATGAATTACCTTATTATTATAATACACACAAATCCGGTGACCCTTTTCTAAACTTCCGGAAAATATTTACTGTATTAATTCTCCATCAATCGGTATTGAATTAATATATTATGGTCTTTAAATTAGTGAAGTTAATTGCATGTTGAATGAGGTGCATCAGTTTGAAATATTATTAAGAGGCCGCTGTATCTCTGTCCTTTTCTAATTAAGAAATTGACTTTTTTCCCAAAATTAGCAACAAGAGACAAAAATAAAGAGATGGTTTCAATGTGTTTAATAAAATGTAATATTCTCTTTAATTAGTATAAATTAATTTTATTGCTTCGTTTTTAAGAAAAGTTGGAATAACTTAAAAAATTAGAAATTAGTGTCAAATAATGGGATTTTCAAGTTATTCCAACTTTTCTTGAAAATAAAGCGGTAGAATTAAATTATTCTTATCAGAGAAAATATTGCTTTCTATTACACGAATCGAAACCATCTCTTTATTTTTGCCTGAAGCTATTAGTTTTTATAAAAAATAAATTTTAAATAGATTCGGTAAAACAGGTAACTGTGTCGGTATACGGCTGACTCTTAAATTCTAATACATGAATATCAATTAACATAAAAGCAATTCAACTATACAATCCTTGTCTCTTAACAATCAATTTATCTTTCTCCGTCAAAACCATTATTGAAAATTAATATTCTTTTGAGAATTTTAATTCATTTTCAATAAACTTTTTCCAAAGATATTCACAAAATAATTGCTTTCATATTAACTAATTTAATTTACTACCTTTTTACTTTAAAAGATGAAAAATAAAAGAAATTATGAAAAATGCTATGAATTAATTGTTATATGGTAAATAAATAATGATAAAATTTGTAAAAATAATATAACGATAAAAAATGGTTATTTTCAGCAATCATACATTAATATATACATATATATATTAGTTATATATGTCCTTTGGCCGTATTCAGGTGGAATATGAATCGAGGACAATGTTTGTCGCTTGAGCTGAAATTGCCGAGGGCGCGCGAAGCGCGCCCGAGGTAGATTTCTGCTCAAGCGGCAAACATTGTTCGAGATTCAGATTCCACCTGAATAAACGGCCAAAGGACATAGATGATTTTATATCCGAAGTAGGCCGTATGAGGAAATATAACTTATTAGTTGAAAATATTAATCTTTTTTTGAATACTTTTAAAATTAAATTTTAGTTCTATTGATTTTTTCTTTTGTTTCTTAGATTGACATTTTGTAATGAGTATAGCTGCTGTCGAAGCGCGAGTCATTTTTTTTTCACTAACCTACGTTCAATATGATTGCTCTTTGACATATTGAACGAAACATAGTAGAATCGGTGATGCCATATTGATTTCTCCTGAGACATATTGAGTCTCAATATGTCTCAGGAAGACATATAATTCTTGCAATAAGTCGAGGAGCGCGTCTGAGACATATGAGATGCTAATACAAATTTAGCATGCTCTTTACATACTGACACGAATACGGCCTTCGAGGACATAAATATATATATATATGTGTGTGTGTGTGTGTGTGTGTGTGTGTGTGTGTGTGTGTGTGTGTGTGACATTTCACACAAACTGGAAGAGCAAAAAAACAAATCGCTTAAACTCTGAGAATATATTCTGTTTGTTAGCCAAAATGTGTAAAAAACTTTTCAAGGATTTAGATTGGAAAAATAAAGAGCCATAGATCCTTGAAATTTGGAAATTTTTCAAAATTTTTGGAAAAGTAACAACTTTATGATTTTTTCCTGAAAATCTTGATGTTTTACAGAGAAATTCATAAAAATACTTCTTGTTGTAAATAAAGAGGAGAGTTAGCATGATTTTTCACAGACCTAAATTTCGAAGTTTTCTATTGGTTCTTACATGTATTACATGGTAATTGGAATTACTCATTGTTAAACACTTCTGAAATAGCTTTTTGAGGGCTTATTTTCTTCTATTTTTTATTAACTTCAGAATGAATTTTCGATTGTGTAAGAAAGAGCCACCAATAAGGAGTTATGACAGTTTGAAATATATATTTTAATGCATCATTTATTTTTTATATTGAATATAAATGTATATTTTCATCTATGATTAATTTTCATATTGAAAATAAATTATACATGAACATATATATTTTAAACTGTCATAACTCCTTATTGATGGCTCTGACTTACATGATCAAAAATTCAATTCAAAGTTCATGTAAAATAGAAAAAAATAAGCTTACAAAAAGAAATTTCTGAATTGGCGAACCATGAGTAATTCCAATTACCATGTAATACATAAAAGAACCAATAGAAAACTTCAAAATTCAGGTTCTGTAAAGAATCATACTAACTCTGCTCTTCATTTACAACAAGAAGTATTCTAATGGATCTCTCTCTAAAATATCAAGATTTTCAGGAAAAAAAATGATTAAGTTGGGACTTTTCTAAAAATTTTGAAAAATTTCCAAATTTCAAGGATCAATAGCTCTTGATCCTTCTAATCTAAATCCTCGAAAATTTATTTACATCTTTTGGATAACAAAAAGAATATATTCTCAGAGTTTCAGAGATTTTTATTTTCCTGCTCTTCCAGTTAGTTTGAAATGTCCCACATATATATATATATATATATATATATATATATATATATATATATATATATATATATTATTCATTAAAAAAAGTTTGTTGTAAAAAGAACTAAAATGAAAATTATTTTGAGTTATTTCTAATAATGGTATTCTTCAATTTATTTACAGATATTTACGGATATTTTCAGTATCTACATTTAAAAAATGTATAAATGATAATAAAAAATCATTATTTATCTCCAGCCTAACACCTTCTCATTGTTATTTACAGTTTTCAATATTTTTTCTATAATTATTTGTTTATTCACAGTATTATTCTACTTTAAAGAAATAATTTTCATACAAGGTGATGAAATATTTAACCATAACATAATATATATATATATATATATATATATTTTAACGAGGATAGTAAATTATTTGTATGCTATGATATAGCTCTATCCTCGTTATCAGTCGCACGGCTCAACGTATGCTTGATATGCAAGTGTAAGAGTGTGACGGAGAGAGTCTGTCTCAGCGACTTGGATATAGTACTGTAGAGAGAGGCGCGCGCAGGGTATGACGGGTAGGCTTAGGCAAGAGAGAGAAGCGAACGGGCGATGTAGAGAGGCAGAAAGGATTTAGCAGCTATATTGTGCGTTGTGCGAGCTCGTGCTTTGGATAATTTTCAGTTCTTTAGATAGAAGCATTTTGGCTGATGTAAATAATTCGTGTGACTTTGCTTCGAATATTGGCTTGTTGAGAGACATTGAAAAGCAAATCTTCTTGCGAATATAATCGTCGTGTCGTGTACAAAAAACAAGATCTACGATAACCTTGAGCTGCACCACATATCTTCGGTGCCGCTTTTGTTGAATCATCGATTCGTCTGTGTTAGAGAGGATCGTCGGAAAATCTTCGTGTTCAACGACTGATAGAAAAATGTAAGTCTGCAGACTGTCGTATTTTTTTTTATTATTGTTGAACGCGTGTGTGCGATATATACTAAAATATCAGGACCGTCGTGTGCGCCGCGTCATATAGAATAGGGTAGCTTAAATTAACTTTTGTTTCTTTTTGTAAGATTTACTAAATTTTGTATCTAATAAATATCATTATAAACTTATTTCGGTGTACTGAATTTGTTTGTCATTTTGAATAAATTAAAGTAAAGTTGAAGTTATTTTGGATTGTTACATAATATTATTTCTCATTGATTAAAATCGTGTTTTGTCTGTACGTGTTAAATTTGGTACACTTGCTTTCTTTTGATAAACGATATTTAACAGAGTCTTAAGGTACACGCCGTGGGTTTCGTCGTGCCAGACGTCCGGGAGGCAGAACTTCTAAGCGAAGTTCTGCAATAGTATTAAATATTGCTTAACTGATTTCCATTGTATGAGAAAGACATCCATAGTTGATCAGTGGCAGTGTACGAGGCTGATCGTCTATAAATCGAAAATCGGTTATTTAACGGTAAGTGCGCATGTACTTGAAGTAAGTACATACGAGACCCACAAATATATTTGAATTGATCATTTAAATATATTCCCCGTTACAATATATATATATATATATATATATATATATATATATATATATATGCTGCATATCACAAGAAAATTTACACATCAAAACTAATTCTCTAATGTAAAGAATAAAAAATTAAATTAATAGAATTTTGAAATTTTGATATGGGAATACTTTTTATAAATAACTTTTTAACAACTTTGAAAAATGATAAATTTTTTAAATAACTTGTGGTATTGAATGCTAATTAAATTTAGTTTTAACATGAAGATAATTATTCAAGTTGGAAATGTATTTAATCAAATAATATAACTTTTTATAAGTTATCACTTAAGGAGGTACCTTCGTCCACCACTCAAGTCAAATTTTCAAAATGCTTATTTGATTAAAAGTTACTAGATATCTCCCCTCCCCAAGAATATATGTTTTGTATAGTGATTTTCACATACTCGATAGAATTAGCATCAATATGAAAAAAAAGAAATAATTTTTATTTAAAACTGAAAAATTAAAATTAATTAAAGAGCTAAGATCATCATCTTTACTGTCCAAATCATTTACATGCTCTTTTTACGAAATTTGAAAATTTGAGGTTATGGTGTGTTTTTGCCAACGAAATGTTCGGAATTTTTACTGGAATATTCCGACTTAAGTCTCCTGGAAGTTTCCGTAAACCTTCCAAGGAAGATTCCGTTGGAAGATTGATGAATCATTGCACCCAAAGATTTCATGGAAGCTTCAATGGAAGACTCCGTTTACCTTTCGGCGAAATATTGAAGATTTCCACTGAAATATTCCGGTTCGAGTATCCTGAAAGCTTCCGTAAACCTTGCAAGGGAAATTCTGTTGGAAGATTGAGGAATTATTGCAGGGACAGATTTCATGGAAGCTTGAATGGAACACTTCGTTTACCTGTCAGCGAAATATTGGAAATCGTCATTGAAACATTCCAGTGAAAGGCTCCTGGAAGATTCCGTAAACCTTCCAAGGAAGATTCCGTTGGAAGATTGATTAATCATTCCACCGAAAAATTTCATGGAAGCTTAAAAGGAAAACTCCGTTCATCTTTCAGCGAAATATTGAAAATTGTCATTGAAACATTCTAGTGGAAGGCTTCTGAAAGCTTCCGTAAGCCTTCCAACGAAGATTCCGTCCGAATATTGATTAATCATTGCACCGAAAGATTTCATGGAAGCTTTATAGCAGACTCCGTTTTCCTTTTGGGGAAATGTTCGGAATTTTCACTGAAATATTCCGACTTAAGTCTCCTGCAAGTTTCCGTAAACCTTCCAAGGAAGATTCCGTTGGAAGATTGATGAATCATTGCACTGAAAGATTTCATGGAAGCTTGAATGGAAGCTTGCGTAAACCTTGCAAGGAAGATTCTGTTGAAAGATTGATGAATTATTGCACCGAAAGATTTCATGGAAGTTTGAATGGAAGACTCCGTTTGCCTTTCAGCGAAATATTGGAAATCGTCATTGAAACATTTCAGTGGAAGGCTCCTGGAAGATTCCGTAAACCTTCCAAGGAAGATTCCGTTGGAAGATTGATTAATCATTGCACCGAAAGATTTCATGGAAGATTGATTAATCATTGCACCGAAAGATTTCATGGAAGCTTGAATGGAAGACTCCGTTTACCTTTCAGCGAAATATTGGAAATCGTCATTAAAACATTTCAGTGGAAGGCTCCTGGAAGATTCCGTAAACCTTCCAAGGAAGATTCCGTTAGAAGATTGATTAATCATTGCACCGAAAGATTTCATGGAAGCTTGAATGGAAGACTCCGTTTACCTTTCAGCGAAATATTAGAAATCGTCATTGAAACATTTCAGCGGAAGGTTTCTGAAAGCTTCCGTAAACCTTCCAAGAAAGATTCCGTTGAAAGATTGATCAATCATTGCACCGAAAGATTTTATGAAAGTTTTATAGAAGACTCCGTTTCGCTTTTAGGGAAATGTTCGGAATTTTTACTGGAATATTCCGACTTAAGTCTCCTGGAAGTTTCCATAAACCTTCCAAGAAAGATTCCGTTAGAAGATTGATTAATCATTGCACCGAAAGATTTCATGGAAGCTTGAATGGAAGACTCCGTTTACCTTTCAGCGAAATATTAGAAATCATCATTGAAACATTTCAGCGGAAGGTTTCTGAAAGCTTCCGTAAACCTTCCAAGAAAGATTCCGTTGGAAGATTAATTAATCATTGCATCGAAAGATTTTATGGACGCTCGAATGGAAGACTTCGTTTACCTTCCAGCGAAATATTGGAAATTTTCATTGAAACATTTCAGTGGAAGGCTTCTGAAAGCTTCCGTAAACATTCCAAGGAAGATTCCGTTGGAAGATTGATGAATCATTGCACTGAAAGATTTCATGGAAGCTTGAATGGGATACTCCGTTTACCTTTCAGCGAAATATTGAAAATCGTCATTGAAACATTCCAGTGGAAGGCTGAAAAGCTCCCGTAAACCTTCCAAGGAAGGTTCCATTGGAAGATTAATAAATCATTGCACCAAAAGATTTCATGGAAGCTTAAATGGAAGACTCCGTTTACCTTACAGCGAAATATTGAATATTTTTACTGAAATATTCCGGTTCGAGTATCCTGGAAGCTTCCGTAAACCTTGCAAGGAAGATTCTGTTGGAAGATTGATGAATTATTGCAGAGAAAGACCCAAGGAAGTTCTAAGAAAGACTGCATTTACCTTGCAGCTAAATTTTGGCAATTTTTGACTGAAACATTTGGGCCGAAGGCTTCAGGAAGCTTTCGTAAACATTTCATGGAAGATCCCATCAGTAGACTAATAAATCAGGAATTATTATTTTGAATTAATGTAAAACGGACACTACACCAGCACTTATAAATATTGCTTATCCTCGTTTGTAAGTTAATAAAAAAAATGTTAATGACGCTATAGCTACACCAAAAAGACATTTTTATAAAAATAAGGTAAATTTTTTAAAGAAAATGACTTTATTGCAATAACAAAAAACAAGTCTTTTTCCATTCACATTTTTTATTATATCTAATGACGATATTTTCCCGATACATTACTTGACACAGCAAAAGGCGTTTTAAATCCAGTCATTTAGTATGTTAGGGATTAGGACAAAAAATGAAGTCGTTTAGCATGTTAAATGTTAACGAAAAATGACGTCATTTTTCAATAACAATGACATCCTTTTTTATATAACTTCCCACATAGCATGAAACATTTCTGAAATATTTCTGAAATATTTTATTGAAAGATTTGGAATAAAACAGAAAAATTGATATGAAATGTTTCTGAAGTATTGATATGTCCGCCTAGAAGATTGGTTTGAAATATTTCATGTAATGTTTCTGTAACATTCTTTCATGATTTTGTGAAATATTAATTTGTAATATTGTTGAAAGATTGCAGCAACATTTGATCGTAAGATTCATGGAAGAATATGAATCTTTCAAGAAATGTTTCTGAAATATTTCTAAAATCTTTCATGAAATATTAATTCGTAATATTGTTAAAAGATTGCAGAAATATTTTATTAAAAGATTCATAAAAGATTATGAATCTTTCTAGAAATGTTTCTGAAATATTTCTAAAATCATGTTTGAAATATATGTAAAATAATGTTGGTGAAAGATTGTATCGGATATTATTTTTGATTTTGTAAGAGTTGTATCTCAAACCATATTAGATACCTATATATTTATTTGTTATTCAGAATTTAAGCGCTTATTTATTTGTATCAAGAATTTTCGGTCTTATATACTAAACGAGAGAACGTCCCACCACTTACGAGAGTTTGTCAACCGCATTATGATCACATGAGAATATAATCTAGTAGCCACCTGCTGGCAAGATAGAAGAATTGCTACGCACGCAAAATAACTACAAATTTTTAGACAATATTTCTCTAATATTTCACTGTTATATCCATAAATTTTTGGGAATACTTTGCGCAGTATTGATTTAAAATATTTTAAGAAATGGTGCAGTAATATTTCTTTAATATTTCAGTGTTATGTTTAAACATTTTTTCAAATACTTGATGAAATATTTTTCAAATATAACAGGAATATTTCATGACATGTTTCTTGAAAGATTTAAGAAATATTAATTTGAAATATTTCAATAAATAATGTAACAACTTACTTGAATATTTCAGTGTCGGATTCAAAAATTTTTTTGAAATAAAACATAAAAAGTTCCAACAATATTACAGAAATATTTCAATGAATTATTTAATATTCATAAACTGAAATATTTCAGAGAAATATTAGTTCATCACTTATTTAATATTTTACTGAAATGTTTCATTAATAATTTACGGAGGCTTCCAGTAACCTTTACTGAAATATTCCATGAAAAGTTTACGGAAGCTTCCGGTCAACTTGCTGGAAGCTTCCAATGTTTTTTCTGCAGTGAATTAAATCTTCCACGTTTTCTTCTAGGAAGCTTCCGGTAATATTCCACTGAAATTTTTAACGAAAAACTTACCGAAGGTTCCTGGAAGCTTTCACTGAAACATTTCAGGAATGATGTACGGAAGCTTCGAGTAAGCTTCCACTGAAATATTCTATGAAAGATTTACGGAGGCTTCCAGTAACCTTTACTGAAATATTCCATGAAAAGTTTACGGAAGCTTCCGGTCAACTTCCTGGAAGCTTCCAATGTTTTTTCTGCAGTGAATTAAATCTTCCACGTTTTCTTCTAGGAAGCTTCCGGTAATATTCCACTGAAATTTTTAACGAAAAACTTACCGAAGGATCCTGGAAGCTTTCACTGAAACATTTCAGGAATGATGTACGGAAGCTTCGAGTAAGCTTCCACTGAAATATTCTATGAAAGATTTACGGAGGCTTCCAGTAAGTTTTCACTGAAATGTTTCATGTATAATTTACGGAAGCTTCCAGTAAGCTTCCACTGAAATATTCCATGAAGGACTTACGGAGGCTTCCAGTGAGCTTTCACTGAAATATTCCATGAAAGACTTACGGAAGACTCCTGATCGAGGACATATCCATCTTCCGGAAAGTTTCCACTGGAAACTTCCTGAAAGCTTCCAACCTTTCTTCCACATCTTCCGGGAAGTTTCTAGGAAGCTTCCAGGAAGCTTACATGCTGTGTGGGTAGTTCCAAAAAAGACACTAAGCATCGCAAATTTACGCTTTTACTCCATAATATAATAGTACCAACATTGGTCCCTAAAATTCAAGCTATAGTACTACTTGAAATTATATCGCCACTCTTGTCTTAAGTACCTTAGTACATAAATTAGATATACTTGATTTAGAACCTATTTTAACAATATTTTCCTTTCTCCGTGCAGTTGTTAGTTCTAGTAAACGTCAAATACCGTTTTCGATTATTTCATGGTTCGTGATTGAAACAAGTTATTAAAAAGAATGAATTCCTATTTTATTTTTTCATTGATTCTAATGCAATTTAGTAGAACAAATTCTTAATTCATCATGATATAATTTGTATTTAAACAATTTTTATGCACATTGCAACTTTGATTAATCTTTTTTATAAAAATATAAAAATTTCATTTAGTGCAAAACTAGAAAATCCAAATTCATAAGTTGCGGCAATTTTATTTTATTTTAAAGTTGGCTAATTTATGCATAATAATATAATATATGAAAATTCAACCGAGCGACGTCAGGAGCGAGGTATTTTTTGCTAGTATATATGATTTTGATAAATATCTATATTTACATATAATTTGCATACGTATGTATGTATATATATATATATATATATATATATATATATATATATATATATATATATACACACATACAGTTGTTTTTAGTTATATACGCAACGTGGGCGTATCAACACTGAATGTTAAAAACAACTAATCGCGTGAGGTAGAATAGTTTTTATAATAGCCTTATACTTTTTTCTTATTTTTATCATAAATTGTTGATATTTATTGCGTGATGATTGATAATTTACGAATAATAATAATTAAATAATAAATATAATTCAATATAATATATTCGATTTTGATAAATATTTATATTTACATATGATTTGCATATGTATGTATGTATGTATATATATATATATATCTCTCTATATAATAAAGATATATCGCCTACGCCACCGCCGCCGCCACCGCCGCCGTGTATAAGAATTTTATGTGCCCTCAGTTAGCTGGAATTCAGCTAAAATTTAGCTGAAAGTTAGCTAAAAGTTAGCTGAAATTCAGATAAAATTTAACTGAAAGTTAGCTGAGAGATAGCTGAAATTCAGATAAAATTTAGCTGAAAATTAGCTGAGAGATAGCTGAAATTCAGATAAAATTTAGCTGAAAGTTAGCTAACAGTTGGCTGAAATTCAGATAAAATTCAGCTGAAAGTTAGCTGAGAGATAGCTGAAAGGTAGTTAATTGTTAGCTAATTTAATTAATTGTTATCTTATTTAAGAACGTATTCTTGGAAATTGATATTGATTTGATAATTGATATTGACAATGGGGGTTGGAGCAAGCGAGCAGGGGGAAACCCTAGTATATATATATATATATATATATATATATATATATATATATATATATAAAACATTGTTCTTGGTTATATACGCAACTTTAGCGTATTGACAATGAATGTCAAAAACAACTTATCGCAAGAGGTAGAATAGTTATACTTCTTATGTTTTGGCCTCCTGATATTTTTTATCATTTTTGTATCACTAATTCTCTATATTCATTGATTCTATGCCTTAGTAATGTAATGCAATGGAAATAATTTTACTACTAT
Source organism: Anastatus disparis (assembly GCA_017163975.1). Classification (NCBI taxonomy): domain Eukaryota; kingdom Metazoa; phylum Arthropoda; class Insecta; order Hymenoptera; family Eupelmidae; genus Anastatus; species Anastatus disparis. The sequence continues at coordinate 42,008 of JAFFSR010000395.1, read as the reverse complement.
TATATTAAAGTGAAGAATTAAGACTTTTTTTTATTACGTGAATATCTTCTGCATTATTGTTACATACATACATGACCTTGAACTTCATTTTCAAGGTTATTTAAAAGTCAGAGTGTTTTGTTTTAAATGGGAACACCTATTTTTAACGCTGGATTCAGAAAGAGCTGGAAATTTCACGTCTAAAATGATAGTATATACATTTTTAAAATGATCTTGAAACGGTCAAATGAAGGCTAAACATTGAAAATTTGTCCAAAACCTGTTTTTTTGAATTTTTGTAGGCTTACTAATGATACAAATTACTCGCGAGTAAGGTGGTCACGTAACTTTGATCTTGGGGAGTCAATTTTCAAGGTCATTTGGAGGTCAGAGTTTTTTTAAATGAGAACCGCTTTGTTCATCCTGAAATCGTATCCAGCGGAAAAAATCAATACTTGAATTGATACTTAAAATTGGCTGTTGTGACCTTGACAAGGTTAATTCAAGGTCTAATGTTCACAAACTGTTTTTTTTCTTTTTTTTCGAATATTGCTGGAAATACCAGTCGGCGTTGAGCAAAAACAAAATGAGTAAAAATAAAAAATAAAAATCCTACTTAATTTTAGCGAAAAAAGAGAAGAATTAAAACTGTCTGAATTGTAATTTTTAATTACAAAACCAAACTAAATATTTGGTTATTCGAGAAGTCATAAAAAAGTTAATTAATGAGGCAGTTTTTGTCATTTATTTTATTTCTTGAAAGAAGCCTTTGAGATTTTGTTTATTTATTACTAATTAATAATAGTTTTATAAAGATGATGAATCAAATAGTAAAGTTAAATTAATAATTCGTACAGTTCATTAATTTTTTAAACTTTCTCTTCTCATAAGTTTTGAAGGTTGTAATAGACGTTTTATTATCTGCATTTTATAAAAGTTGTAACACGCTTTTGATCCACAATCAGCACAAAATAAATTATTAGCAAAACACTATTTACTGTTTTTAAAACTGTTACTCTATTAATACTACCACTTAAATTGTCCAAACTTCGGTGACCCTTAAAACCCTTAATAAAAGTAAAAGTAAAAAACATCTTTAAAAATGGCTGACTATCAACCCAATGAAATTGTAGATATGATCATGGTTTTTGGGGAAAGTCATCATAATTATCGAGCAAGACTTTACGCTGCACGCTTTCCTGACCGACGACACCCAGATCATAGAGAAATAAGTCGCTTGACTTAAAGAGCTCGTGAAGGTCATATGGTTCGCCAACGCAGGCAACACGCATATGATGAGAACGATCCCAATGTTGTTACAGTTCTTGCGGTCATTTATCTTGATCTTCATACCAGTTTTCGCCGAGTTGAAAAAGAAATCGGCATATCAAAATCAACTTTTTTGAGAATTCTTAAATCCCTTAAGTATCGTGATTATCACATTACTTTGGTTCAAGAGTTACAAGATAATCATTTTCAGCAGCGAATTGAGTTTTGCCAATGGGCTTTAGGTATGATAGAGAATGATCCAGATTTTTTTAGATATGTCTTTTTTCCGATGAGGCTAAATTTCAGAGTGACGAAGAACTCAATAGGCATAATTTTCATTATTGGTCAGATATCGATCCTCATTGGTACAGAACGGTCAATCATCAAAGGCGTTGGAGCATTATGGTATGGTGTTTTTTGGTATTTTTTAGAGGAAAATGTTGATAGGAGCTCCTATTTACATGTGATAAGAGATCAGTTTCATGAAATTATGGAAGATGTTGATCTAGAAACGCGTCAAAGAAAGTGGTTCCAGCACGATGGTGCACCAGCACATTTTGCTGTGATCGTACGAAATTTTTTAGATTAACATTATAATGGTAGATGGATTGGACAAGGGGGTCCAGTCGACTGGCCTGCTTGCTCACCCGACCTCACATCTCCAGACTTTTATTGATGGGGGTTTTTAAAAAATGTTATTTTTCGAGAGCGGCCCACAACTAGAGCAGACTTGCAAGATCGCATTCATCGAGCATGCGCAGCTATACCAAGAGAGATATATCTCAACACCATTCGCTATTTTCAAAGGCGTTTAAATTCATGCCTTGAAGCTTATGGACGTCAATTTGAACATTTGCTTAGACGTCAATTAGAATGATATTCTGAATACTGAGAGGCAAGGGAACTCACGTTAATCAAGCACCCCAATCGTGAGAGGCAAGGGGACTCGCGTTAATCAAGCACCCCAAAGGAAACAGAACTTACTACGTCCACTTTGTTGTTTCTGGGTAACGCTAAAAGTAAGATTAAAAACAAAAGTACAATATTTTATTTAATCAAACTGCTCTCAAATGACTTTCATATTTGTGATTTAGGTCAAAATGATCAGTCATTGGACCCTAATCATATTTAACAATAAAATATTCGAAAAAAAATAATTTGTGGACAAATTTTCAACATTAGACCTTGAATTGACCTTGTCAAGGTCACAACAGCCAATTTTAAGTATCAATTCAAATATTGATTTTTTCGGCTGGATACGATTTCAGGATTAACAAAGCGGTTCTCATTTAAAAAAACTCTGACCTCCAAATGACCTTGAAAATTGACTCCCCAAGATTAAAGTTACGTGACCACCTTAGTCGCGAGTAATTTGTATCATTAGTAAGCCAACAAAAATTAAAAAAAACAGGTTTTGGACAAATTTTCAATGTTTAACCTTTATTTGACTGTTTGAAGGTCATTTTAAAAATGTATAAACTATCATTTTAGACGTGAAATTTCCCGCTCTTTCTGAATCCGGCGTTAAAAATAGGTGTTCCTATTTAAAAAAAACACTCTGACCTTTAAATAACCTTGAAAATGAAATTCAAGGTCAAAACTCACTTTACCAAAAGATGGCCCTCTTTGTCCCCTTCAACTTTTGTCTGAATAGTTTTCTTATAGCCAGCTTAGATTTCAAGTAATTTGGGTGGGACGATTAGAATGGTCCACCCTGTATACACTTTTAAGTGCAGTTTGTATTTAATGAATTTATTACTGTATTAAAAATAGCCATTTAAGCATTTGTTAGACTATTAATAATTGACCAAATATTATTAACATTATTTACTGTACTATATTCAATTTCGTTATTTTCAATATAGTATTCTAAAGGAGATAAATTAAAGTCACTTAATTGGAATCCATTATTAGTTAAAATATCATTAATTATGCCTAATGTATATTCTTTTTGTTGATTCATTTTTGGTAATAAAATAAAAATAGATTTTATATTTTTCATATGATTCTCGAGCATTAATTGGATTGTGAAATATACAAATGTAACTAAATAATTGACAAAAAGCTTTTGGAAATCGAGATTTACATGATTCTTCTAAACATTTATCCCATTCATCATCTATTTAAACTAAATTTCTTGCTTTTGCTGCTTCAAAGAATGTTGGGTATGTAATTCCATCAAAAGTTTCTAAGTTCTCAAAAGATATTGCAGCTTTAACGTGAAGCAGAAGTAATCTTAAAAAGAATCTTTCTCTTAGTTTTGGATTGAAAGAGTACATTCTGGTTAGAATAGGTTCCATAGTTTTTATTTTTTTCGTCCATGTTTTATGTATTCGAGTAAAAACATAATGCTGCGGTATATCAGAATAAAAGTAATTAAATGCTAAGGCGTTACTATATGATCTTATGCATTTTTTTAAATTATTACTTATTATAGAATTTTCCGTAAGTAATTTCTCAATCTCTTCAGGATATTCTGGGTCTTCTTCTAATGTTATATTTCCTTGTTTACAACATAGGTGTGAAATAGAAGAAATATACATTTTTAAAAATAAATGTAAAATAAATTTAAATGAGAATAATCATTATAAATTATAATTTAATACCAGTTTTTTAAGTGCTAACACATAACAAAATTTTATATTAAATATAATATTTCATATCTATACATACAATATGATTCGATAAAAGGAAACTCATTTTATATACATATAGATAGTATCATTTTATCAGTGATTAACAAATAATTGTTAAATTTAGTACAACGAACATTATATTTATGATTTCAATTTTTAAAGTTCAAAAAAAATTAAATACATATTTTATATTAAAATACTATTGTCAAGGAAATTATCAAATTTATATATAATAATATTATATATGAAAATTCAACCGAGCGACGTTAGGAGCGAGGTAAATTTAGCTAGTATATACTATATTTAAAATATAATAGCCAATTCTAATGCATGGCTTATTTGTCCATCATTTGCATATCATCTGCATATGATTTATATATATATATATATATATATATATATATATATATATATATATAAGAATGTATATATTTTATGCAGATTTTTGTGTACACGTGTATGTATTATGTATGTATGTATGTATAGACATACATATTAGAAAGACAGAAAGAGAGAGAGAGAGGCTTATATACGCGCATATTTTTTATTTATTTTATAATAATAAAATAGAGTAAAGAAAGAAAGAGAGAGAGGGAGACGTTTTTCACGCTAAAATTTTAAGTTTTACAAAATCAGCACCCCCACATACGTCTTGGAGAGAGAAATTTCTGACGTTGAAATTTTTAATTTTATAACGTCAGCACCCTAACATACATCTTTTTCATAAAATTGATTGCAAAAAGAGTTAGATTATCAATCTTAGCGAGAGAATGGTATGTGATTTTTGTTAATTATGATTATTTTAACTTTATTTTCAAATATGCTTCTCAAAATATACTTCTTAATATTTTCTTGCTAAGATTATCAAGTTGCTATTCGTGGTGAGAGAATAGAATGTGTAATATTTATATTTTTTGGTGGGGAGAGTTAGGCTATTAAAAGTTAAAGATTCGACTTAACTGTCAGTCTTCATCAAAACTCCGGGCAGATAGGTTGTTCTACAATGTGGGTCTAGGTCGGGATGTGCTTCCAACAGTGATTAGCTGGTAAGCAATTTTTATGTGACAGTTTGGACCATGGTTATATGTTGTAGTACACAATGTGTGAATACCTGTGTATGTATACAATGGGTGTGTGTTTATGGATGCGTATATTACTCTATCTACAGCTATGCATAATACTTTATTTTTGGGGTCACCGACTCTGAATTAGTATTTTATGTGATATATATAAATATATATAAGTAAATATATATATATATATATATATATATATATATATATATATATATATATATATATATATATATAAAAAAAAATGGTGTATTTAATAAAATTTCTTAATTTTAAATATTGTGTATTTCATTGTGTGTGCGTGCGTACGTGTGAGTGTGCGTGTGTGTGAGCGTGTGCATGTGTGAGCGTTCAATTATTTCTTCGGGCACCAATGTTCCGTCTTAAAAACCCCTACTTCGCCTTCTCCAAAGTCATTAACACACCGGTCAGTAACCTTTAGGTTAATAGAGTGTGGGTTTGATTTGACGGTCCATGGTGCCCCAATAACTACTAATGTCGGCAGCGACTTTCTAATTCATTCCAATTCAGAAAACTTGCATAAAAGCATTTCCTATTTGCTTGGATGCTATTAATTAAGGAGCAACAAATTTTTCGTAGCAACTGAGATATCAGAAATATTTTTTTATTGTCTTCAAAGTATTGATGGTTAACAATCTCAAGAGCGACAAATTCCCAGATGCATGAAAATCACAAAATTTGTATAAAAATTATTTTATAGTGTAAGCAAGATTATTAGAGCGACGAAATCCTTGAAGCTTCTGTATTATCAGAATCATCTTTTTACTGCGTTCAAAGTGTTAATTTGTTCAAATATCATGAGCGACAAATTCCCAGACGCATTTAAGTTTAAAAACTTACATAAAAAAATATTTAGAGTTAGCTGATTAAAGAATTACTAGAGCGAAAAATTCTTTAAGCCTCAGTAAGGTCAATAACATCTTTTCATTGCACTCAAAATCCCACTAGTTTCAAGTATCAATAGTGACTTTCTAATTCATTCGAATTCAAAAAACTTGCATAAAATCATTTCCTATGTGCTTAGATGCTATTAATTAAGGAGCAACAAATTCTTAGCAGCTAATGTAATATCAAAAATATCTTTTTATTGTCTTTAAAGTATTGATGGTTAGCAATCTCAAGAGCGACGAATTCGCAGATGCATGAAAATCACAAAATTTGCATAAAAATCATTTTTTAGTGCTATACTGGGAGACTTTTGACGCACAAGCTTTACTCTCGTAAGAACTACAGAAGCGCCATACGTTTGGTTGAGCTAACGTTTCGAAAACGAACTACACGGAAAACATTTCGCACGTACAGCGACGGTGATTAGGTTGCGCGGCACGATACCGGCACTAGATTTCAGGTGTCGAGATGGCGTGACAGTCAAAGCTATAGCAACGCACGCTTAACATATGTGACTCTGCCTTGTTTTACACAGTAGCGCCCCTCGTGCATCTCGAGGCAAGCGTTGACATTCTACAGAGATAGCCACTGTAACGAAGTAACATCGGCACCGTATTTTTCGGTGCCGATGCAGCAGACGCACGATGTCTCACAAGCACACTTCCTTAACGTGCCAAATGTTTTCCGTGTACTGCTACTCGTATAAAAAGTACTATTGACATTCCGATCGATCAAAGAAGTGATTACTCTGATTGTAAGAACAGAAGTAACGTGGACGTCTATACTTGTGCGCATCGTTAGCGTTATGAACGTTTATCACCACGAAACGTATAATATTAATACAGTATTTTGTTGTTGTAATTGTAAGAATATTATTATTATTATTATTAATATTTCAATAACTTTTTAATAATTTATAAGTAGTTATTAATAAAAATAATTCTAAAATAATAATTTATAAAACAAAAATTATTTATTTGTTTCTTATACAGTTCCGTCAATAATTGAACAACGCACGTAAAAACTTTTTTTATCGGTTCGTTAAATTAAAACTAAACTTCACTTATCAAACTTATAAATACTCTTTATCAATTTTTTGTATTATTAATACTTTCAATCTTTTATCTAACAGAATCTTAGCATTTGTATAGGTTTCTAAAATAATGCGGCCCTCAATGATGATTTTGATTCCATCAAAAAAAAATATAAAATGTTTTGGACAAACTCAAAATCATCTGCAAAATTAAAAAACACAAAATAATGTAGGTTCTTTAAAAAGTTGTTTGAAAGTAATTAAAAATTGATTAGGGGAACCAGGTACTATTGAAATGAAATTTTTTTAAATTCTATTCTCCTAAAGGAAATTTTACGTACTTCAATTTTTTAATTATACTCTTAATCAATATTGGACTTAGTTTTTGAACTATATAAGAAAATGTAAAGAAAGTTTTTCATCAATTTAACATAAAATTAGTCTAACTAACATTTTTTTGATTATCTGTGTTTTGTGTTAATATTTCCTAGCAACATTTGTTTTATTTAAAAATTTTAAAATCATTTTTTATTTGAATAAGGTATATTTGTAAAATAACATGTTAGTAACAGTCATGATAATAGTCACATCTTGGTCTGTAAGTAATATATTATCTAAGTGAACAAAACACAATTTTATCAGTAATTTTGATATTTTTTAACTTAAATTCAAATCCTTATTATAATTATATATTTTGAAATTATGTGTAAGAAGATTATAATGATTATTAAAAAGTTTATTGTAATTTAGTTTAATTTTAAGTGAAAAGTGAATTAATAGTCAAATGTTAAGTGTTAATAAGCAAGTGCGTTAATAGAATAAAAATAAATTAAGTTATGAAGGAAGTTAAAAATATCAAGGAATTAGAGGAAAATTTAAATAAAGATTCAGCTGAAATAGTAAAGAATTCTCGAGGAAGACAATCAGAAAGTTCTGCTAATTATTAAGGTTCCTGATTAAAACTTAATTGAACACTTATATTATTGCCACTTTATAAAAAAAAGGCAAATTTAATTTTATATTCTTTTTATAAATTTAAAATGATTATATATTCAAAGAATGATATTCCTTAATAATATCAAAGAATGATATTCCTTAATAATATCAAGCTAAAAATGAAATTTAAGAAATTTGAGGCTTGCACGAACAAGTCTGACTTTCAACTTTTTTAGTACCGGATAAAGAAAGAAATAATTTACGCTCTTGAAATTTTATCCTTTCTTTCCTATCATCATAATGAAGCTAAAAACCAGTTTTTAAGTATCTAGCTCTTTTAGTTCTTGGAATCTGAAAATGAGGTGAAAAATCACCGATAAGTTGTTTTGTGAAAAAAACTAAATTTATTTTTGCTCTTTGTCTAATAAAATTTTTGTCATAATATGATTTATTATTAAAATAATAAGTAAAAAGTCTATTAAAAAAAAGAAAAAAATTAGCTAAAGTAATAAAAATTATTAATTTTATCATCTGAATGAAGGTATTCGTATTATGCAGAGGGCGGCCAGGGCGGTGTCGGGGTGGGCTATCGATGCTTCTCTCACATTAAATGCAAGCAAAACTAAGGCGATCGTTTCTGGCAGGAGTCGATTTATTAATGACTTTTATGCTGGTGAGCCAAGAACGATTGAGCTTAAAGGAGGTGTCGACATACCTTTCTCTGATACCGTTACGAGCCTTGGTGTTGTGCTTGACGCTAAGTTGTCATGGGAGCCGCACATTAATATGGTGACTAAAAAATTTAATAGGATAATGTATAGTTTGCGGTTCTTTCGTCGGTACACCACTGAGGCCCTGCGTAAACAGCTCGCAGCCGCCTTGCTGTTTCCGCACCTCGACTACTGCTCAGTAGTTCTGCTCGATGCTTCGCAGGGGTTGAGAAGACGATTACAAAGACTACAAAATTCATGTGTGAGATATGTATTAGGTGTAGGAATGGGCGATCATATCTCTCCTCATAGAGCTGCGCTTGGTTGGCTGCGTACTGATTCAAGGAGACAGTATTTTATGGCTGTACTTATGTACAAAATCGTGCGTATGAATACTCCTGAGTATCTAGTGAGTCTCTTAACTAGACATTTACCTAGGGTAGCCACTAGGGGAGAGATTAAGGACTTTGCGGTGCCCTTTATGCGTACTGAGACGGGAAGAAATTCCTTTCAAGTTCAAGGTGCGCATTTTTGGAACTCCCTGCCTGCTGATATAAAAAATCTTCCATCAATCAGCAGGTTTAAAGTCGCTCTGAAGAGGTATATCTACTCGACCTCGATTAAACAGTATTATTTTTGGACTATATCATATTTGTTAATTTATTATGTGTTGTATCTTTAATAGATTTAAGGCATGATTGTATTTATTGGCGTAATTATAGGATGTGTGTGCATAGAGTGAATGATTATATTCTTATCAGCTTGACTTGTACTGTACACTGCTGATATTTCGACTGCACTCTTTACATGCTTGATTTTATGTAATTCTTTTGACTGATAGATATTTGAGACTGATTTTTAATTATATTATTTATACTCTTTGATTTGTATTTATTCGTGTTATCTGTGATATCGCTTTTATTTAATTTATTGACTTACTATTACAGTATTATTATCTCTATTATGTTTTATGACTGTGATATCATACTGTACTATTTTAATTTTATATATGCAAGGCTATTTCAAGTATTTTATGTATTCTAGCTTAATTTTTAATTTGATTTGTAATTTTACACGCTCTTTTTGTAATTATAATACAAAATAAAACAATATCTATCTATCTAATTTATTTATAAAAATAAGTAAATAAATTTTTGGAAAATTGATATTTTATTGAAAATTTTTCTATTATCTGAATTTTTAAGGAATACTTCACATTCATATGGATTCTAACATAATTTTAAAAATCTCCAGAAAATTTAATGAAGATCTAATGAAAACTTATGAAAAAACCTTACCAATAAATCTTTAATCATTGGTGTTTTAATTTTTTAATTTTCAATAGTGACTGGTCCTTTTAAAAATTTTTAAAATGAATATGTTAGAAAAAAAATACTTTAAATAACAATATTTCAATGGAAAATATTTGCCTAAAATAATTTAATGTAAAAAGAGACATTTGAAACTTGATAAATTACAAAAATATTTATTTTATAATAAATCAAAGACCTGGCAAATTATCATGGGAAGAAGTTGTAGCCGTATTTCTCAATTCTTGCATTTCGCCAATGTTTAATTTATCCTCATCAATATTATCAACCGTATTACTTGTATTAGTTAAAACTATCTTATCATACTTTTGTATTTCGTCAGTTACAACTTCAATGTCATTATCATTCCAAGACATATTTAAGTCATTGCTAATATAAATATTATTCTGGTTTTGAAAATAAATTTTCTTTGCTTCATTGTATAATGGCAAGAATTTTGTGATAATATTTATGTCTTGTTAACAAATATTTACAAATCTTATAGCATCAAGATTGAAAAACTGTTCATCTATAATATTTGCTGTGAGGAAGAACAAATGTTGAATTGAACACAAAGGCAATTTTATTTGATTAATATAAAAAAAACATTTTTTTATAAAATATAATGAGATTGAAAAAGAAAAAATATTAAATATATTGCATAATATTTTTAAAACAATAATTAAAATCATACTAACAAAATAATGTCCTAATAGTTAAACTATATGCTTTAGAGTTTGTTTACTTTTAAAATGTAAATTTATTGTTCAGTTCAGACAATTAAATTATTAACACAACAGCAAATATATACAATGCTTGTAAATAAAAGTAAGAAAATTAAAAAAGAAGATTAAAAAAGTTACATATTAGCAAATGTTGTATACAATGCAGGTAAATATCTACTTATAAAAGCTCAAACCATCACACAATAATTAAAACAAGAAAAATGTATGTACATAACATTACGGAAACATTTCTGCATTATATTATTGAAAGGAATTTATTATTAATATTGAGAAACTACAATTTTTTTCGAAAAAGTTATCCTATAAAATCTTTTTAATAAACCAACCCCGTTGGAAAAATCTAATTGGATTTCCAATTGGAATTTCCAATTGGAGTTCTAATTGGATTTTGTTGGAAATCCATGTTGGAATTCCAATCAATTCTAATTGGAATTTCCGATTGGAAATTCATAATGGGATTCCGATGAGAATTTTAGAAATCCAACGTAAATTTATGGACATTTTTAAGCGGTAAAATATTTTTAAAAATAAAACTTTATTTATTTTTTTATTGCGACTTATATAAATATCTCTATTCATTGAGTAAAATAGAACGTGAGAAAACAGGCCGAACGATCGTCGTTTTAGATCAAATGAAACTACCAGTTTATAAGTTCTGAACTCTTCTATTTTTTTTGTGCGCATTCATTGAGAAGCAACAAATTCTTTGTCGCTACTGTAATATCAGAAAAATCTTTTTATTGTCTTCAAAGTATTGATGGTTAACAATTTCGAGAGCGACCGATTCCCAGATGCATGAAAATCACAAAATTTGCATAAAAATTATTTTATACTACTAGCAACCATAGATTTTTAGAACGACAAAATTCTTGAAGCTTTTGTACGATCAGATCCATCTTTTGACTGTGTTTAGAGTGTTAATTTGTTCAAATATTATAAGCGACAAATTCCCAGATGCACCTGAATTGAAGAACCAATATAAAGAAATATTAAGATTGAGCTGATTAAAAAATTACTAGAGCGAAAAAAACTTTAATGCTTCAGTAAGGTTGCAAACATATTTTAGTTGCACTTAAAGTCTTAATAGTCATAAATGTCAAAAGCGATTATTTCTCTTTTTTGTTCCCATTCAAAAAACTTGCATGAAAGCACTTCTTATGTGTTTGGATTCTATTAATTAAGGAGCAACAAATTCTTTGCAGTTACTGTGATATCAGAAAAAACTTTTTATTGTCTTTCAAGTATTGGTTAACAATCTCAAGAGCAACGGATTTCCAGATGCATGAAAATCACAAAATTCGCATAAAAATCATTTCATTGTGCTAGCACCTATAGATTACCAGAGCGACAAAATCCTTAAAGCTTCCGTATTATCAGAATCATCTTTTTACTGCGTTCAAAGTGTTGATTTGTTCAAATATCATGAGCGACAAATTCCCAGACGAATTTAATTTCAAAAACTTATATAAAAATATTTAGAGTTAGCTGATTGAAGAACTACTAGAGCGACAAAATCCTTGAAGCTTCAGTAGGGTCACAAACATCTTTTAATCACACTTAAAGTCTCAATAGTTATAAATGTCAATAGCGACTTTCTAATTCATTTTAATTAAAAAAACTTGCTTAAAAGCATTTCCTATTGGCTTGAATGCTATTGATCAAGAAGCAACAAATTCTTCGTCGCTACTGTAATATCAGAAAAATCTTTTTATTGTCTTCAAAGTATTGATGGTTAACAATTTCAAGAGCGACCGATTCCCAATTGCATGAAAATCACAAAATTTGCATAAAAATCATTTTATACTACTAGCAACCATAGATTTTAAGAGCGACGAAATACTTGAAGCTTTTGTACGATCAGATCCATTTTTTTACTGTGTTGAGAGTGTTAATTTGTTCAAATATCATAAGCGACAAATTTCCAGATGCACCTAAATTGAAGAACTAATATAAAAAAATATTTAGAGTGAGCTGATTAAAAAATTACTAGAGCGACAAAATCCTTAATGCTTCACTAAGGTTACAAACATCTTTCAGTTGCACTTAAAGTCCTGATAGTTATAAATATCAGAAGCGATTAACTCTTTTATTTATTCCTATTCAAAAAACTTGCATGAAAGCATTTCCTATGCGCTTGGATTCTATTAATCAAGGAGCAACAAATTCTTTGCAGCTACTATGATATCAAAAATATTCTTTTATTGTTTTTCAAGTATTGGTTAACAATCTCAAGAGCGACAAATTCTCAAATGCATGAGAATCACAAAATTTGCATAAAAATCATTTTATATTGCTAGCAACCATAGATTTTTAGAGCGACAAAATTCTTGAAGCTTTTGTACGATCAGATCTATATTTTTACTGTGTTTAGAGTCTTAATTTGTTCAAATATCATAAGCAAAAAATTCCCAGATGCATCTAAATTGAAGAACTAATATAAAAAAATATTCAGAGTGAGCTGATTAAAAAATTATTAGAGCGACAAAATTCTTAATGCTTCAGTAAGGTCACGAAAATCTTTTAATTGCACCTAGTCTTATTAGTTCTGAATATTAAAAACGATCACCTCTCTCATGCTTTTCAATTAAAAAAACTTGCAGAAAAACATTTCTTATGTGCTTGGATTTAAAGTTTTTTAAAGCAACATATTCTTTGCAGCTACTGTAATATCAAAAATATCTTTTTTTTGCGTTTAAACTATTGATGGTTCACAATCTCAAGAGCGACAAATTTCTTGATGTATTTTAATCACAAAAATTTGCATAAAAATTATTTTAGCGTGCTAGGAACCATAGATTTTGATAGTGACAAAATTCTTGTAGCTTTTGTCCAATTAGAATCATATTTTTATTGCATTGAAAGTTCAAATTTATTTAAATATAATGAGTGACAAATTTTTAGACTCATCTAAATCTAAAAACTTAAAAAAATAATATTTAGGGTGTCCAGTTCGAAGAATCACTAGAGCGACAAATCCTATAAGCCTCAGTAAGATCACAAATATCTTTTAATTACGCATAAAGTCTTAATTTTTTCAATTATCAAGAGCAACTTATTCCCAAATGCATCCCAATTGAAATTAATTTCACATAAAAACATTCTCCATGTGCTTGGATTTAAAGATATTTGAGGTGACAAATTTTCTATACTTTAGTATCAGAAACATTGCATGACTTATTAGATACATTAAGAAAAAAAAGTTTTTATTTTCACTCAGGCTCAATGGCCATATCCGGGTCAGGGTCAGGTTATGGGATTTACGAACTGTCCTATCTTAGAGTGACAAAAAAACGAAAAATTATGCAACCAGAATGGAGTTGCTAGTCCTAGCCGTTCCTGAGTTACTGTAGTGGATGCCGTAGCTTAATATTAAGCTTCAGTAGCCATTGTTTCTCGGAAACGGCTGGAGTGACAAAATCCGGTATAGAGCAACAAATTAGCGACAAAATATGGTATTATTCCGAGTTTAGCGCTATGAAGTTGATTCCGCACCTTAATATACATCTAAGTCGGTCTTAATAGTCTCAATCTACACATCATGATGTTCAATTAAAGAACGCAACTCCTTTTTATCTAAGCGAATCAAGAACAACTTACTCTTAATTTTGTCATGATTAGATTCGAGTTTGCCTCTTTATTCCTCCATTGTTTTCTGCATAATTGCAGTTTGATTCTCTATAAGAGAAGTTTCATGTTGTTTTCATGCAGCTAGAAGTTCAGCGTTCGACGACATATCTTTAAGTTCTCGAATATCAGAAAAAGAATTAGAGTGGCCAAAGAATGAGGCTGTTTAGCTTCTTCCAGCACTTCAGAACAGTAATTGGAAGCAGGTGTGGTCAGTATCTCAGAGCAACGACGCCTTAGCAACGGTTCAGAGAAAGGAGAGAGAGGTGAAGCTTCGCGTTAAGAGGAAATTTGGTTAGGTGTATATGCTTCGGTAGGTGTCAAAGGAGGATAAGAATCAGTTAAAACTGGAAAAACATCCAACGTTTCACTTAGTGTTGCATTAATAGTACTTGATTTCCTCTAAACAGGTAACAAGGTACAACCATTGCAGATAATACTCGAGGAAGATATAAACCACTGATCTAGACAACACTCAATATGAAAAATATTGTTGCAAAATGAGTAAAGAAGAGTGAAGGATGATCTATCAATTGATTTATTACAGACAGCACACACTCGACCACCCATTAAAGACGATCGTTAAAAAAAATTGGCTCCAACAGTAATACGACTTACTGAATCATTCAAATGAATGTATAAAAAGTTTCGTAGAAATTCAGTAAACAGCTTCAAAATAGTAAAACGGTAACGTTAGTCAATACAGTAGGACACTGATTTATCAACAGAGGACCTCACAGAGTATGCACTTCTACCTCTACAGTGTGTCCAATTCAATAGCGTGATAGTCGATAATCTTGATGCCAAAAATATGTAGCCAAAGTCAACCCCACTGTTGCCAAAAATTTTTGATAACGTAGTTAAAAAGCCTTTCGAATTATTATTGTTATCCTTTGAGTTTTTCAGCTCATGAGGTAGTATTCTCTCTCACCCGCAAAAAGTGGTAGCAGCGTAGCTGTTACAATGCCGGAACTTAACCTTAAAAAAGGCAATGGAAAAAATATAAAGAAGTGCAAGACACTAGAGCGAAACAATGATTATGTTCAGGAGAAATACGTACCGCCGTGAGTATGCATCAACTTAGAATGCGCATTGCACGGGAATCTTGAGGCCTCAATCAAATTAAGCAGCAACCAGAGCAATCATACAGCTCATTTGAACGAACTAAGCATGTATCCAATGAGTTGTAGCTGCAGAGCAACAATCCAGGCAATAAAGATGGAAATGGTATTGCAGATAAAGGTTCCGAGAGTAGCCAATAGGTGCGTGCCAAGCGCTCGTGAAGAAGAACATAAGCTCCAAGAGAAAACCGTCAAAAAACCAAAGAATTTCGATGCAAGGCAGAGAAAACAGGTAAAACTTTATATATCCACTGGTGCCTTACAATTTTGCACGCAAGTTACCTGCAACAAAACGCCCGTAGGCAGGATTAGGCAGCAACAAGAAGAAAAATCAGACGTAGAAGCAAATACACACAGCCTACTATACTCACTGAGATGGAGAGAGAGAGCGATTGAGAGAAGGAGACAGAGAGACAGAAATACAGAGAAACGAAGAGACATAAATACAGAGAGACAAACAGAAGGGTAGAAAGAATAAGAAATAGAGAGACGAAGAGACAGGAAGACCGAGACTTTGACTTTGACTTTATTTCATTTAGCCTTAGGGTGAAACCTTGTCTGGCGTTAATAGATAATATACAATGTTGAATTAAAATTATCGTATTAGATTGTGTTTATAATCATATATGTAACAAATATATTTCTTTCATTGCAGTAATTAACATAATATTTAAAAAAATATCATAGGCGATAACAAAATACAGATTTGTCTTGTGATTTCAACTACCTTTAAGCTATTAATAATATGTAATAGAAAACAATATTAATAGAATAATCTAAACATAAAAACATAACACATTGTTACACTAGGGCTTATCATATGAATTAATAATAATAATCAAAATTTTCTAGTGAGTATAGTTGTTGGTTAATAGAAGAGTTGACTACAAATTTAACTAATTCAGGTAAAAACATTGAAATCTAGCATGTGCAGAAGTCAGTAGTCACATCAGCCAATCAATCCTATCTTCAGATAAAAATAGAAGTAAAAGTACAGGCAGATACTGATGCATTGCCATGTATAGTGAGTGCTAAGAGAATAAGCCAGCACCAATCTTGCGTTGCCATGGCTCACATTCACTCAAAATAAGACTGTTATACAAAGATCTTTTGAAAAAAGGAAGTTTCAGGAGAAAAGGACTCCAATGAAGATAATTCCTAATTAAAATACTTAGCTAACGAAAAAGCAAAAAAATGTTGTAGAGCAGCAAAGTATATTCTGGTAGATGAACAGTCTGAGTGGTAGTTTGAATGAAGAACGCTTTGATGTATTCACATGTTGCCTTATAAATCTAGAGGCTAGGTAGGTCGGCGTACCATGTGCGATTACATTAAATGCTAGCGACAAATTAAGGTAAAGGCGTCTGTAGTGTTCTAAACAGAGAGCCAACGATACTTCAATAAAAAAGGCGTGACTCTACTACCCCAGCCAATATGACCATGGACAAAGCGAATACAAGCACTAATGACTCTATACTAGCGCAGACTTAGAGTTTGAGATATGTCGTCATAAGCAACCACCACATAGTCGAAAAGAGGAAAAATCAGGGACTTTACTAATTGTTTCCTAGTATTCAAAGCCAAGGCATGCTTATAGAACTGAAGAGCGGCATGCACCTTGCATATAATCATAGAAACTTGCTTACTTCAATCAAATGTTGATAAGATCCATAGATCAAGATGTTTAACCACAGAGGAATAAAGAATACTAGTATCATTAATCAAAATACATGGAACAGTGTCATTTTTCAGACGGGAGATATATCACTGCCAATGAAAATAGCTGGAGTCTTCCTAGCATTGGGAAGGAACCCATTTTCCTCAGCCTATTTTACTATTGATGCAACTTTATGATTAAGAAGATTAACCTTGTCCTCAAGGTTTGCCGATAAAAATAATTTGTAGATTTGTAAATCGTAAGCAAAAAGAATCTGCATGGAGGTTAAAAGAGCAAGTGAAACATCATTAATATAAACTAGGATCAACAGTGCGCCAAAAACACTACCCTGAGGAATACCAGCAGTCACTTGAGGCCGCTCAAAGGAAATATTTGCATTGTCATTAATTGAATAAGTACAATCACTCAAGTAGGAAGCAAACCATTTAATGACTAAGTCAAAACAATTAATCCTGCGAAGCTGATAAGCAGCTGATAAGCAGTCTGTCATGAGAAACTTTATCGAAGGCCTTGGAAAAGTCAAACAAGAGAAGCAAGGTAATCATTTTACGATCAATAGCAGACCTACAATTTTCAAGCAGGTGTAGTAGAGCAGTTTGAGTTCTATGACCCTTTTAAAACCAACCCAGTAGCAATCAAGCAAAGCATTTGTCTTAAAGTAAAATGACGATTGTGTGTGAACCACACTTTTAAGAACCTCAGAGACCTTACATAGTTTAGCGATAGGGCGAGTTTGAGAAGGGCTTTCCATCTTAGCCTGCTTAGCCAACGGAAAAGGAAAAGCTCTTTTCAAGGCATTAGGAAAATAGCCAAGATCTACAGAATCGTTAACAATTGAAACTAAGTTCAAGCATATAGCACTACCTATCATCCTAAGCATATCTGCAGAAATTTGGTTAGAACCAACAGCCTTAGAGCTCAATGAGCGAAGGATATTGACTAAGCCAGAGAAATCAGTAGGCACAAAATTGAATACCGGTATGTTGGTCCTCAGCGGGATAGAAAGCACATTGTTAAAATTGGCATCAGATTGTGCAGGACTATGAGAAGAGACCAAGGTATAGTGGTTCAAAAGTACCGATGAAAAGAAATATTGAAGAAGTGATATCAGAGTATTATTGGCTAAGACCAACTTCGAAACTCAGACAATTTATTCTTAACAGTAGGAGCCGAAGAAAGTTTTTCAGCAATATAATCATTTTTAGACTTGTTTAAGGAGTTTAAAACCTCATTTCTAAGAGTCTTGAAGTGAGCATAAGTGTCAGCTTAACCAGGTCTCATAGCTAGTTTATGGCAGTTATCATGTTTTTCCATGAGTAAGCGAATATCATGATTCACCTAAGGTTTACGCTTGTTAAAGATTTTTATTACCTTCACCGGAGTAAGTACTCAAAACCTCGGGCAACTGTAGAGCGTTATTTGAACTCAAACTAGAGAAACATGAATAATTTGACAACAAGTAAGAAGAAAAAGAATATAAAAGACTTGCAGAAAAACATGAGGAAAAACTAGAACTAACAGTAGCATTCAATGCTTCAATGTTGCGATTGTTAAAATTCCTTAACACAAAAGATTTGATGATCCTTTCAGACTTGGAGAGATTAAGCTTAAGATAAATCAGATTATGACCTGCGATAAAAGGAGCAGCAGACTTCTCATATGACAATAGCGCAGAGCTATTATTTATAGCAAACAAGTTAAGCCATGTATGAGAGTCATGATCTGATGTAATAGCGTGATGAGTTGCATCTGAAGGAACTAAAAATAAGGAAAAAGATTCAAAGTATGACTTAAAAACATCTGAAGAATAAGAGGGTTTGAGAAGGTTCATGTTGAAATCCCCGATAAATATGATGTTCTCGTACTTATGAACATAGTTGAAAAGAGCATTCAAAAAGATTTCTAATGAAGGGGCCTTAGGCCTAACATATACAATACAACATAAAATAGAATTTACACCACCATTGATATCTAACAGAAGAAATTCCGAAGTGTCGTTAAGTAATGGGTCTGAGTGATGCAAAATTTTAGTATTAAAACTGCTTTAAACATATGCACCAACACCACCACCAGTTTCACCCTGCCTATCCACTCGATATACAAAAATAATACTTTTACTGATCTCTAAGGAAAAATCTGTAACTAAAACATCTAATATTCATTTATTAAGTCAATAATAAATATTGTTTTCATACAAATATAGTTCAGTTTTAAATAGGCTTTAGCTATATAATAGATATCCAATATAGTGAGTTTCGATGATCAGAAACATTCTAATTCATTTTATTCTATTTATTTTCTACCCACACAGCATGAAAGATTGCTGTAAGGATTCAGTAATGAAATTATCATTATTGAAACCTTGCAGCAACCTTTCATGCTGTGTGGGTATTTTATTTCGTTTTATTTTGTGAATAATCAATTTGATCACAATTAAAAAATTGTATACACTTGAAATCCTAATTGATATTGATATTAATGAATATTATTAATTAATTTAATTGTTTGGTAGTAATTTGGATAAAAATAATTGGTGAAGTGTGACCTTTTGATCTCATTGAAAGTAGATAAATGATCGCAGATATAGCGGCGAGTAAGTAAAAAAGACACAATTCAAACATACCTAATTGTCTTGTAATGCATAAATGGTGATCAACACTTTTCTGGGAAAGCAAAAACAAAAGATAGAAATACGGCAGGGCCTGGGAACCATCTAACGAACATTGGGTGAGTCAACTTTATTCACACACAAGGCAGATGAGCTTTGTCACTTATAGATTTGTTTATTAGTGTTTCGACGAACATGATTGTGCATTTATAGAAATAAGAGCAGGCAAAATAATTATTGATTATAATATTAATAATTATACGGGTAAAAGAAAAAATTTGAATGTGTTTTATGATAAAATCAAGGAATATATATATATATATATATATATATATATATATATATATATATTAGTTTTTAATGAAAGAATAACTTTTTTTATTATAAATGTGTTACGATCTCAAGAGAGGACCGTCCGCTCTACGCAAAGGTCTAACATGACAATATACGTAGTTGCTGTACACTGAGACAGAAGGTGCCACTTATATATGAAATACACATTAGCGTTAAAATACACAAGTTTGAATTAGTTTATTATACTGGAATGAGATAAACAACACCTCCCCTTAAACGCGTGTTGCCAAGCTAGTTTCATGAACACCTAGTCCTTTCATACACTTGTAGTGACTTGGTCCAAAAAGGGCCTTCGTAAGTACATCAGCGATCTGTTCACTGGTTGGAATGTATTCGACAAAGAGATCTTTTCGTTCATAAACTTCACGTACAAAGTGATACCTTATATCTATATGTTTGGTGCATGAGTGATAAACAGGGTTACGCATTAATTTTTCAGCTCCCTGATTATCGGAGTAGACAACTGTAAGAGTCCCATCTTCATCAAGAAATCCAATTTCTTTTGAAATATTTCTCAAATAAACAGTTTCTTTTACAGCTTCGGTTAGAGCCATATATTCGGCTTCCGTAATCGACAACGCAACTATTGCTTGTTTTTTAGCTTCCCATGAAATTGCAGAATCAGCTAATTTGAAGGTGAAGCCTGTGTATGATCTCCGATCATCGAGTAATGCTCCCCAATCCGCATCAACATATCCGATTAATTGTGAATTTGTTTTTTTATAAATTAAACCATGAAAAATCGTACCATGTAAGTATCGTATAACACGTTTAGCTGCCACCCAATGTTCCTTTCCTGGAAGCAATGTCGGGGCGAGTGCATACTGCAAGATACATCAGTGATCCAATAAGCTGTTGATAAGGAACGCTATTCATTTCTTCCCTTTCCAATTTACTTGAAGAACACATGGACTTATTTAATTTGACATTTCCATCAAGAAGAGTTTTGATTGGCTTGCTTTCAGACATATTAAATTTTTTTAAAAGATCTTTTATATATGATTCTTGCGACATAATAACGGATTTAGTATCTTGATTTTGAGTAAATTTTATACTTAAGCAGTAATGCAATTTTGCTAAATCTTTCATTTTAAAATTTTTGACACATCATTCCTTAATTTAACATAGGTTTTGTCGTGGTTCGTTGCAATGATTAAATCATCTACGTATACGACTGCAAGTAATATAATGTCGTTATCATTCATGTAATAAATACACTTATCGTTATCAGATTGCTTTATTCCAAAGTTTATTAATTTTTTGTGTACTTTTTTAAACTACTGGCGTCCGAATTGCTTTAATCCATAAATTGACTTTTGGAGTAAACAGACGTGTTGCTGTTCTCTTGGAACACTAAAACCCTCTGCTTGTTCCATATAAATTTGCTCTTCAAGGTCTCCATTTATGTAAGCCATTACAACATCTAGTTGATATAAAGTGAGACCTAATTCAGCAGAGAGAAATGCTACTAACCTTATAGAGCTGAGACGAGCAACTAGCGAAAATGTTTGATTGAAGTCAACGCCAGGACATTGGGTGTATCCCTTGGCTACTAAACGTGCTTTGCACCGTTCAACTTTTCCGTCTGCTCCGAATTCTGTCCTAAGCACCCATCGACTTCCAATTACAGCTTTATTTGTAGGGCGCTCTTTCAATATCCAAGTTTTGTTTTGGGACAAAGCGTCATATTCATCTTGCATGGCTTTTGGCCATTCAGCTGCGTATGGCCCTACCAGGGCTTCGTCTACGCTTGTATTAATAGGCTCTTAATATGCTACGCTTGCGCTATGAGTATTTGCTTGAAATAATTTCATGGGCCTTCCTGGTTTGCCTGTTTTAACCGACCTTGGTCTACCAGGCCCTCTTTTAGTCGTAATTAGGACTGTATGTCCCTCAGCATTCTTATCAGCTAGTTCATTTGCTAGTTGAATATCAATTTCTTGATTATTTTTTTTGGCCACGAATATCTACAGGAAGGCTCTCCGCATTTTCAACTTGAAGCTCGTGCTTCTCAAGAGAAGAGATACTTTTGGGTTCTTCGTAAAACTATAGAGTTTAAAAATTTGCAGAATTTTCCGCTTTATTTAAAGAATTATTCTTTTCAAAATTTTCTACGAAATTAACATCACGAGCTCTGAGAATTTTACGTTTCTCTTGATTTCATATTCTGTAAGATTAGATTCAGTTGGATAACCGACGAAAATACCAGCTTCTGATCTTGGGTCAAATTTAGTTTGTGATTTATTCAGTACGTATGCCTTGCAACCAAAAGTTTTCAAGTGATGAATGTTTGGTTTCGTTCTACACCAACTTTCATATGGAGTTTTATCGCCTAAACGTTTTGGAGGGCAGTGGTTTCTAATATAGGCTGCAGCTGATATAGCTTCAGTCCAGAAACTTTAAAGCAGTCCGGATTCAAGAAGCATGCAGCGTGCCATTTCCACCAACGTGCGGTTCATGCGCTCCGCTTTTCCGTTTTGCTGAGGAGTTTCTGCTACGGTAAATTCTCTTCTTATACCTGCAATACAAAGCTCTTCTCTAAACTTTGCTCCAAAATATTCCAGACCATTGTCTGTCCTTAATGTTTTTATTTTTCTTTAGTGGCGATTTTCAGCTTGAGCCTTAAATGTTTTAAAAGCATCCTTCACATCACTTTTGTTTTTAAGAAAATGCACCTCTACCCAGTTCGACTTTTCGTCTATGAAAGTAGCAAAATAACGAGCATCTCCATTCGACTTTGCTCTCATTGGTTCGCATACGTCTGAATATATTAAATCTGATATTTTTTCACTTTTTGTGTCAGATTTCTTTGGGAATGGTGTTGCGACTTGTTTCCCTAAAATACATTTTTCACAAGTTGAAAAACTTTCATTTATAATAAAATCGATTCCATTCACCATTCTACTAGAGATTAATTTTCTCAAATCATGTTCAGTTAGATGCCCATACCTTCTATGCCATTTATTAAGGTTACTTAAACTATCTATCGTGCTGTTAGCAATATGTAAAAGATTTTCTTTTATTACGTCACCTTCAGTAAAATATAAATTTTCGTGTTGATGTGCCACTACTATAATTTTGTCGTTTTCATCGACTATATTCGCCTTTTCTGACCTAAAATTTACGCCGCGACCATTTTGTACGGTTTTGTAAAGCACATTTTCCAACTTTGCTGTTACATCATTTTTTTCGTTGGATATTTTCAATTTTATAACTCCAATGCCTTTTATATCAGTAGTGTTTCCGTTTGATAACTTAACTTTTCAATTTACAATCGGCGCGAGCTGAAGAAAACAGCTTTCGTCTCGGCACATATGTGACGTTTCACCGCTGTCAACACACCAAATTTTAATTTTACTTAGTTCCATGCGCATAGCGCTGTTGACGACTGGATAACTTTCCGATACTATCAAGGTGTGTTCACTAGTAGTGGGGTACTTTTTTTTTAGAATCTGTTTGTTTTTTCCAACAATCAGCAGCTTTATGCCTGCTCTTTTTACAGTAACCGCACTTATATGATTTTTTGTTCGAATCACCATTATTATTTAGATTGGTTTTACCTATTTGATTTTTTGTAAAGCTGTTTTGATTTTTAGGTTTGCTTGAATTTCGCGAGTCGTACGCTTGTAACGCGTCCGCGCCTATCACTCCGCAATCTTTGTACTTACGTGCACTAAATTCCTCTAGCAACTTTACTTTTAACCATTCAGTATCGGGTAATTCGTCTCTTGCTTCGATTGCGCAAAGAAAATTGTCATAACTATCTGGCGCACTATATAGTGATACCATCGTTAATAAATCCTCTGATACAACAATGTCCATTTTACTCAGTTTGTCAACTGTATTCATGAAATTCGTCAAATGGTCCGCCATGTTGTCTCCTTCTTTTATTTTCGTAAACAGTAGTTTCTTTATTAAGGTAGCTTTTCGCGCGGGACCCTTTGACTGGTATATTAATTCCGGTTTTTGCCATACCTCTTGAGATGTTTCGTAATGTCTTATATGTCAGAGCACTGTTAGGGTAATTGCTAAAACAATATTGGCTTTAGCTTTTCGATCTGCTTTTTGCCAAGCAGCAAGAAGTAGTGCGTGAGCTGTGATTGCGGCGTCATTCGTATTTTCAGCTATTGCGGGCCTTTGCGTTATCATGTCCACATATTCCAAATAGTCATTCTTGATAAGAATCACTTCCATTTGTTGACGCCACGTATCATAGTTATCCTTCCCTAACTTTTCGATGTGCATTGTGTATGCGGAAGCCATCTTGTTTTCGTGTGACAAAGATAAATTTCTTGGTTGTAGGTGCAAAGATTCAAAGAGTTTTTGAATTTCACTTTATATCACCGTACCACTTTTATAGTCACTTGTAGCACGATATTTATAACTATAATGCACTTATAGTGCCTGAGCCCATAACCTATTAGTTTTCAGTGAAAGAATAACTTAATTTATTATAAATGTGTTACAATCTCAAGAGAGGTCTGTCCGCTCTACGCAAAGGTTCCAAGCGGTCTAACATTACAATATACGTAGTAATTGTACACTGAGGCAGATGGCGCCACTTACATATGAAATATACATTAACGTTAAAATACACAAATTTGAATTAGTTTATTATACTAGAATGATATAAACAACAATATATATATACAGGATGTCCCAATTTGAAAGAAATAATAAAATATTTTATCAAAAACGTGGGATGTCGAAAAATGATCGGAATGAAAGTTTTCTGGGCAATTGGGAGACACCATTTGGTGACCTTCAATTTGACCTTGAAGGTGGCGTTGAAGGTCATATCAAGGTTGACATAAGTTTGTTAAATGGAAACTCCCATTTTTTACCGTTAAATCAGAAAAAGCGTAAAACTTCACACAAGATTTGTAGAGGTCAAATTTACGTTAAAGGTCATTGAAGGTCATTGAAGGTTATTTCGAGGTAAAATTAAGCTCTATTGCTCTCTGGAAAACGAAGGATTTTAGAGAAAAATGACCTATGTAAGAATTGATTGGTTATGGAAAACCTAATTGTTGATGACCTCAACCTCGATGATCTCCAAGGTCGTCCCGAAGGTCACATCAAGATCCACTTGGTTTTTTTAAGAACAAAACAACAAAAAATTTTTAGTCTCTGGATGCGAAAAATGCTTTAATTTTACGACATAGTGGTCTTGGGTCAAGTTAACCTCTGATGATCATAGTGAGGTCAAATCAGATAAGAGAATCATTCCTCGATCATCAAAGTCATCTGGAAGCCAAATCCCATTGTTTTTCATGAAAAACTCAATTTTCAACCTGAAATTCTTGATGAACGTAGAATTTAATGGTCGAATAAAATTCAATCCCTAGGTTAAAGCAATACCCCAAAGTAACTCATTGATCAAGTGTTTATGATCAGCATAGATACATGTAGAGGCTGGGGGCTCATCGAATTTGTTCTACGAGTGATTACTCGTGGTAATGATCATCCGCGGGTTGACCATTGCTTGCGTTTAGTCATCAATGTTGTACTTGATGTCCAGAATTCACGTCGAGGACGTAGCATGATGAATCTTCGAGTTCTATCGTGATTCAGCCACGACTTAACGGCGACCTTCAATATAAATGTTAACATGATTTCGATAACATAAAATAAAAAATCAGCAGCATGCAATGTAATCGTAATATTGTTGCAATAATTTGATAATAAATCGTAACAATAGCATCATGTAGCATTTTTACTTAAGATGCTTTACCCATTAATTAAAATTTGTCATGAGCATCAGTGCTGATATCTGTTGGTGAAAACGTTTAATTAAGAGCCTATCAAGAATCAATCGAAAATGTGCAAATATCAATATTTTAAGAATATATAACATGGACACAATCCTCAAGTTATTCTGGTGATTGTAGTCATATTTTTATGTGAATGAAATAATGGGAAAATTTTACTTCCACTTCGAGATTTTCAGTGCTAAGTGAATTGATAATAGCGTAACTTACCAAATCACTATTATTGATAGTTTTTTTTAACATTTTTTCACACCTTTAATTTGAAAGTGAGCTTTTTGTTTTATTTCTGTGCTTTATAATAATGCCTGATTATTTACGAAATGAGATTGTTGACATTTTATTGGTTCTTAGAGAATGTCATAATAATTATAATGCAGCAGCACGATTATATCATAGACGTTTCTCTAACAGACTTAAGCATCCTAATAGCAGTATGATTTTTAAAATCGAGAGACGTGAAAGACAAAGATCCCGTATAAAGCGTCAATGACGACAGGTTATGACAATTGACCGAAACGATCCCGGAGTTCTCGTTGTATTAGCTTTAGTTAATTTAGATGTATATATTTCATTACGACAAATACAAGCACAAACTGGCATCACAAGATCAACAGCTCAGAGAATCTTAAAACTCTATCGATTCCGTCCTTACCACATATGCTTGACCGAAGAATTAACTCTTCATGATTTTCAACGAAGAGTAAGATTTTGTACATGGGCTCAAGCGATGTTACTTCTAAATCCAGAATTCTTCAGATATGTTATGTTTCCAGACAAAGCAACTTTTCATAGTACAGGACAATTAAATCGACACGATAGTCATTATTGGTCCCTTGAAAATCCACATTGGTATCGTGCGGTAAATCACCAACAGCGTTGGAGTCTACTTGTTTGGTGTGACATTGTTAATGGTTATTTGATTAGACCTTATTTTTTTTATGGAACTGTCAACTCAGTTAAATATCTTCATTTTCTGATAAATGATTTACCAAATTTATTGGATGATATTGATTTATGAACGAGACAAACTATATGGTTTCAACAAGATGGGGCGCCCGCACATAGGAGTAGGATTGTTCAACAATTTTTAAATGAAAAATTTCCACAAAGATGGATAGGGATAGGTAGTGACGTAGAGTGGTGTCCAAGATCACCAGATCTAACAAGTCCTGACTTTATCCTGTGGGGTTTTTTGAAAAATATTTGTTATACCGATCCACCAATAACTAGAGCAAATATGATGCAACGAATCACTAAGGCTTGCAGAAGTCTCACGAGAGATGTTCTTCTGTCAACAGCTTAAAACTTTGAACGAAGAATACAGTTATGTATTAATAAGAATGGAAAAATTTTTGAAAATCAGATGCGTTGAATCTTTATTTATTTAATTCACCTTAATAAAAGCTAACCTTTATTTTTTTAAATTCTTGAAATCTTGCCTTCATTAGCCGGATTCAATCTCTTGCCTTCATTGGCCAGACTTAATCTCTTGCCTTCATCGGCCAGACTTTCTGTGGTCTTGCCTTTATCGACCGGATTTTCTGTGGTCTTGCCTTTATCGGCCGGACTTTCTGTGATAATGCCTTTATCGGCCGGACTTTCTGTGATAATGCCTTTATCGTCCGGACTCAATCTCTTGCCTTCATTGACCGGTCTTTCTGTGGTCTTGCCTTTATCGGTCGGACTTTCTGTGACCATGCCTTTATCGGCCAGACTTAATCTCTTGCCTTCATCGGCTGGTCTTCTGTGGTCTTGCTTTTATCGACCGGACTTTCTGTGATCATGCCTTTATTGGCCGGACTCAATCTCTAGCCTTTAACGGCCGATCTTTCTGTGGTCTTGTCTTTATTGGCCGGACTTTCTGTGCTCACGCCTTTATCGGCCGAACTCAATCTCTTGCCTTTATCGGACGGTCTTTCTGTGGTCCTGCCTTTATCGGCCGGACATTCTGTGATCACGCCTTTATCGGCCAAACTTAATCTCTTGCCTTCATTAACAATTAGGTTTTCCATAACCAATCAATTCTTACATAGGTCATTTTTCTCTAAAATCCTTCGTTCTCCAGAGAGCAATAGAGCTCAATTTTACCTCGAAATAACCTTCAATGACCTTCAATGACCTCTAACGTAAATTCGACCTCTACAAATCTTGTGTGAAATTTTACGCTCTTTCTGATTTCACGGTAAAAAATGGGGGTTTTCATTTAACAAATTTATGTCAACCTTGTTATGAGCTTCAACGTAACCTTCAAGGTCAAATTAAAGGTCACCAAGTGGTGTCTCCCAATTACCGAGAAAACTTTCATTTTGATCATTTTTCGACATCCCACATTTCTGATGAGATATTTGAGTATTTCTTTTTAATTGGGACACCCTGTATATTAGGATGTTCCTCATTTGCCAAAGTTGGAAAAACCGTTTTTCCAACCCTTAACTCATTAATGTGTCACTAAAAACTAAAAAATATATTGATAAATCGTTCTTGAATAGAGTGTAACCACCCGCGCCTGTCAAAGAACCATTTTTGGAATTTCTTTCCTACTTTTCAATGTTGTCATTTATTTAACACACCTTGCATTTTTTAATCTTTACCGAACTTTTTAAATAGTTGACCATGCTTAAATATGAGCTATCAAAACTCTATTTAGGCGCAAAAAATTTTTTTTGGAATTGCTGCAAAGTCGAAATGTAGATAAAAAATTACGAAAATGTTCCTAAAAATCAATATTTTTGAATTTTGAATGGCCTTATCGTATAGTTGAGTATTTCGCATTTATATGATATTGAAGTAAAGATGAAGACCTTTGATTTACTTTTTTCTAAATATTTTTGCTACACTAGAAGGAGAGATATCTTCATATAATTTAATAAAAAATTTAAATCATCAAATTGGTGAATTTGTTAATTTGGATCTATAAATTTTTTTTATAAAATACGTATCGCACAAATTATTATTGAACATCAATATTAAATAAATGCGCATGATATGAATTCAAAACATAATAAATTAATGCCCTGCAGTTAAGGAAACCGAGCGGAGACGGTATTGAAAAATAAATATGAAAAAGTTCTAAGTTTTTTTTATTAACGTTAAAGAAATATTTTGCACCTACTCGTGTCAAATTGAATGTAAATATTAGAAGAAAAAATTATTGTTATTTGCAGCATGAATTTGGTGTGGGCCTATATCGAATTATGTAATAAACTAAACTTGGGGAAGGCAAGAGTGTGAATAGCTTTTGACGAAGATTTCGTAGAAAATCGTGTCCTTATAGTCTGATATCTCTTTAAATATACAATTTCACGATAAATGTTTCAGAAACTCAATATTTTTTTCGAAAATATTTTTTAAAAAATATTTCGTATAAAAGATACGTATTTTTTTCAAAGAATGTGACTATGAAATAAAAATTATGTGTTTCCATTGAAAAAACTAAACGTAACCTTAATACTCCCTAATGGAGTATTGACAGGAAGAATATCGTTGAGATATTAGCATGAACGTATGCAGTGCCTATACAAATTAAGCGTGGTCTATAGGTATTCCACCGAACACGGCCTACCGCGATATAAATATATATTTATATACACGCAAGATGTTTTTACCCTCTCAAAGCAATACATTTGATACTGCTCATAATGATGCAGCAATATAGAAGGTTACTTTGATAGATATCCTTCTGAAAAAGATGATATTCATGAGAATGATGTCATTTTAGTCTATAGAGACTTTCGTCATGTTATAAAATACCTTCCAGAAAATGAAGGATTAAATAATCTTTGTATAGAGCTTGATCAACTGAATAATCTACATGCGAATATGTGTATGTGTGTATGCGTATGTGTGTATGCGTATGTGTGTATGTGTATGTTTACGTGTGTATGTGTATGTGTGTATTATATGTGTGTATGTGTATGTGTGTATGTATATGTGTGTATGTGTATAGATGTATGTGTATGTGTGTATGTGTATCCGTATGTGTGTATGGGTATGTGTATGTGCGTATGTGTATGTAAATGCGTGTATGTGTATGTGTGTGCGTATATGTAGATGTGTGTATGTGTGTATGCGTGTGTGCGTGTGTGCGTGTGTATGTGTATATGTGTGTGTATGTATTTGTGTGTATGTGTGTATGTGTCTGTGTGTATGTGTGTGTATGTGTTTATTTGTATGTGTGTATGCGTATGTGTGCATGTGTATGTGTGTATGTGTATGTGTGTATGTGAATGTGTGTATTTCTATCTGTGTATGTGTGTGCGTGTATGTAGATGTGTGTATGTGTATCTGTATGTGTGTATTTGTATGTCTGTACAAGTGTATGCGTATGTGTGTATGAGTATGTGTGTATGTATATGTGCGTATGTGTATGTGTGTATGTGTATGTGTGGATGTGTATGCGTGCGTGTGTACCTGTATGTAGGTATGTGTATGTGCATGTGTGTATTTGTATGTGCGTATTTGTATAGGTGTATGTGTATGTATGTATGTGTATGTAGGTGTGTGTATGTGTGTATGTATATGTGTGTATGTGTGTGTGTGTATGTATGTATGTGTATGTGTGTATATGTATGTTTGTTTGTGTGTATGTGTATGTGTATACGTGCGTATGTGTATGTGTTTATGTGTATCTGTGTACGATTGTATGCGTATATGTGTGTGTATGTGTATTTGTGTATGTGAAGGTGTGTATGTGTATGCGTGCGTGTGTACCTGTATGTGTGTCTGTGTATGTGTATGTGTGTATTTGTATGTGCGTATTTGTATGTGTGTATGTGTATGTGTATATGTGTATATGTATGTGCGTATGTGTATGTGTGCATGTGTATGTGCGTACGTGTATATGTATATGTATATATATATATGTGAGTATGTGTGTATGTATATGTGTGTATGTGTATGCGTGTATGTGTATGTATGTATGTGTATATGTGTATGTGTATGTTTGTTTGTGTGTATGTGTATGTGTGTATGTGTTTGTGTGTATGTGTGTATGTGTATATGAGTATGTATTTGTGTGTATGTGTATGCGTATGTGTGTATGCGTATGTGTGCCTGTGTATGTGTGCATGCGTATGTGTATGTGTGTATGTGTGTATGTGTATGTCTGTATTTGTATCTGTGTATCAAATTCGGCTCAATACCTATAGACCATGCTGAATTTGTATTGACATCGCGTACGCTTTAGCTCGTCTCTAACTATATTTAAATGTTTCTATACGCTTTCAGTGGCGTATGGAAGCTTTTCATACGGACCCGGAATCGTATCGATTATGTATGTGTTAAGACTGATCAACTTAGGTGAACCGTATGACGCAAGTGCGCCTATGCTCACAGCTGACTTCAAGATTTTCTTAACAATGAAAAAATTTTGGGTCATGCGATCAGCGATGCGAAGAAATTGAAGATTTATGTTTACAAATTAATAACAAATAAGAGACTGACAGTAACTGATTTTGACATAGTATCGAAAAATTTTAAAAATACATTAATATTTTATTATAAATATAAATCAAATTAATGAAAAAAATTGTTACGAAAATAAAAATGTTCTGGCGATTCAATTAAAATTATTCAATCGAACGCATTAATAAGTCAGATTTAATGTGTAGTGTATTGTGTGTATTTTCTTCTTATATGAGATCAATTTTGTTATAGTCCTTCATTTGGCCTACAACGACATAAAATTATCTACGTAACTTCGGCGTACGAAGGATAAACATGGTCTCGACTAATATTTGTCGTTTGAACAGTAGTGAGTCTCAAGCGTGCCCACGACTAACTACTACTTAATCGACATATATTAGCCTAGTCCATCTTCATCCTTTGTACGCCCAAGTTACGTATATAACTAGTATGTGTGTATGTGCATGAGTGTATGTGTATGTGTGTATTCGTATGTGTATATGCGTATGTGTGTATGTGAATGTATGTATGTGGATGTGTGTATGTGTATGTGTGTATGTGTGTATGTGTGTGTGTGCGTATGTGTGTATGTGTATGTGTATGTGTGTATGTATGTGTCAGTGTGTAAGTGTATGCGTATGTGTGTATCAGCGTTGTTACAGAAAAAGTTTTGACACGGCACCCCCCACTTTTTTCCATTAGCTATAGTAGAGTGCCAAAGTGATCTAGGGAATTTTAGTGTGCATGTGTGTATTCGTATGTGCGTATTTGTATGTGTGTATGTGTATGTATGTATGTGTATGTAGGTGTGTGTATGTGTGTATGTATATGTGTGTATGTGTGTGTGTGTGTATGTATGTATGTGTATGTGTGTATATGTATGTTTGTTTGTGTGTATGTGTATGTGTATACGTGCGTATGTGTATGTGTTTATGTGTATCTGTGTACGATTGTATGCGTATATGTGTGTGTATGTGTATGTGTGTATGTGTAGGTGTGTATGTGTATGCGTGCGTGTGTACGTGTATGTGTGTCTGTGTATGTGTATGTGTGTATTTGTATGTGCGTATTTGTATGTGTGTATGTGTATGTGTATATGTGTATATGTATGTGCGTATGTGTTTTTAAGTATGTATAGGTGTGTATGTGTATGTGTGTATGTATATGTGTGTATGTGTATAGATGTATGTGTATGTGTGTATGTGTATGTATATATGTGTATATGTGTATGTGTATGTAAGTATGTATAAGTGTGTATGTGTATGTAAGTATTTATAAGTGTGTATGTGTATGTGTGTATTTAGTTGTGTGTATGTGTATGTGTTCATGTGTATCTGTGTACGATTGTATGCGTATATGTGTGTGTATGTGTATGTGTGTATGTGTAGGTGTGTTGTGTATGCGTGCGTGTGTACCTGTATGTGTGTGTATGTGTATGTATGTGTATTTGTATGTATGTGCGTATTTGTATGTGTGTATGTGTATGTGTATGTGTGTATATGTATGTGCGTATGTGTATGTGTGTATTTGTATGTGCGTATTTGTATGTGTGTATGTGTATGTGTATGTGTGTATATGTATGTGCGTATGTGTATGTGTGCATGTGTATGTGCGTACGTGTATATGTATATGTATATATATATATATATGTGAGTATGTGTGTATGTATATGTGTGTATGTGTATGCGTGTATGTGTATGTATGTATGTTTATATGTGTATGTGTATGTTTGTTTGTGTGTATGTTAGTTTGTGTTTATGTGTATGTGTGTATGTGTTTGTGTCTATGTGTGTATGTGTATGTGAGTATGTGTATGTGTGTATGTGTATGCGTGTATGTGTGTATGTGTGTATGCGAATGTGTGTATGTGTATGTGTGTATGTGTATGTGTGTATGTGTTAGTGTGTATGTGTATGCGTATGTGTGTATGCGTATGTGTGTATGTGTGTATGTGTGTATGTGTGTATGTGTATGTGCGTATGTGTATGTCTATGTGTGTATGTGTATGCGTGTATGTGTATGTGTGCATGTGTGTAAGCGTATGTGTGTATTCGAATGTGTGTATGTGTATGTGTGTATGCGTATGTGTGTGTGCGTATGTGTGTATGTGTATGTTTACGTG
The DNA here is from genome assembly GCA_017163975.1 of Anastatus disparis. Lineage (NCBI taxonomy): Eukaryota > Metazoa > Arthropoda > Insecta > Hymenoptera > Eupelmidae > Anastatus > Anastatus disparis. The sequence goes on along the minus strand of JAFFSR010000395.1, from coordinate 8,726 downwards.
TGTATGTGTATGTGTGTATTATATGTGTGTATGTGTATGTGTGTATGTATATGTGTGTATGTGTATAGATGTATGTGTATGTGTGTATGTGTATGTATATATGTGTATATGTGTATATGTGTATGTGTATGTAAGTATGTATAAGTGTGTATGTGTATGTAAGTATTTATAAGTGTGTATGTGTATGTGTGTATTTAGTTATGTGTATGTGTATGTGTGTATGTGTATGTGTGTATAAGTGTATGTGTATGCGTGTATGTAGATATGTGTATGTGTATCCGTATGTGTGTATGAGTATGTGTATGTGCGTATGTGTATGTGTGTATGTAAATGCGTGTATGTGTATGTGTGTGCGTATATGTAGATGTGTGTATGTGTGTATGCGTGTGTGCGTGTGTATGTGTATATGTGTGTGTATGTATTTGTGTGTCTGTGTGTATGTGTGTGTATGTGTTTATTTGTATGTGTGTATGCGTATGTGTGCATGTGTATGTGTGTATGTGTATGTGTGTATGTGAATGTGTGTATTTGTATCTGTGTATGTGTGTGCGTGTATGTAGATGTGTGTATGTGTATCTGTATGTGTGTATTTGTATGTCTGTACAAGTGTATGCGTATGTGTGTATGAGTATGTGTGTATGTGTATGTGCGTATGTGTATGTGTGTATGTGTATGTGTGGATGTGTATGCGTGCGTGTGTACCTGTATGTAGGTATGTGTATGTGCATGTGTGTATTTGTATGTGCGTATTTGTATGGGTGTATGTGTATGTATGTATGTGTATGTAGGTGTGTGTATGTGTGTATGTATTAGTTATATACGTAACTTGGGAGTACGAAGGATGAATACAGGCGAGACTAAAGTGTTTGTCGCTTGAGTAGCAGTTGGTCGAGGGCGCGCGAAGCGCGCCCGAGACTGACTGCTGCTCAAGCGACAAGCACTTTAGTCAAGCCTGGATTCAGAATCCTTCGTACTCCCAAGTTACGTAGATAAGTTTATGTCGTTGGTAGGCCGTATGAGGAACTATAAAAATGATTTTTTAAAATTAATGATATATGTTTTATTAAAAAAAAGTAAATAATGTCATTATTTACTTATTTATTTTACTTATTAACTGTTTAACTTTGAAAATTTGTTTAAACAAAACATTCTGTAAAGTTAAGATTTTATATGAATTTGTATGAGCATTGACATAGCTAACGACATTCTTTTGTTTTCACTAACCTACGAATCGATGTCACTCGCGTCATATACGGCCATGCTGTGCGATATCTCGATCTGTCAATACTCCCTTAGGGAGTATAGAGCTGTTAATACTCCCTTAGGGAGTATTGACAAAGAGAATATCGTCGAGATATTAGCATGAACGTATGCAATGCCTATACAAATTTAGCGAGGTCTATAGGTATTCCACCGAATACGGCCTACGACGACATAAATGTGTGTATGTGTGTGTGTGTATGTATGTATGTGTATGTGTGTATATGTATGTTTGTTTGTGTGTATGTGTATGTGTATACGTGCGTATGTGTATGTGTTTATGTGTATCTGTGTACGATTGTATGCGTATATGTGTGTGTATGTGTATTTGTGTATGTGTAGGTGTGTATGTGTATGCGTGCGTGTGTACCTGTATGTGTGTCTGTGTATGTGTATGTGTGTATTTGTATGTGCGTATTTGTATGTGTGTATGTGTATGTGTATATGTGTATATGTATGTGCGTATGTGTATGTGTGCATGTGTATGTGCGTACGTGTATATGTATATGTATATATATATATATGTGAGCATGTGTGTATGTATATGTGTGTATGTGTATGCGTGTATGTGTATGTATGTATGTTTATATGTGTATGTGTATGTTTGTTTGTGTGTATGTGTATGTGTGTATGTGTTTCTGTGTATGTGTGTATGTGTATGTGAGTATGTATTTGTGTGTATGTGTATGCGTATGTGTGTATGCGTATGTGTGCCTGTGTATGTGTGCATGCGTATGTGTATGTGTGTATGTGTGTATGTGTATGTCTGTATTTGTATCTGTCTATCAAATTCGGCTCAATACCTATAGACCATGCTGAATTTGTATTGACATCGCGTACGCTTTAGCTCGTCTCTAACTATATTTAAATGTTTCTATACGCTTTTAGTGGCGTATGGAAGCTTTTCATACGGACCCGGAATCGTATCGATTATGTATGTGTTAAGACTGATCAACTTAGGTGAACCGTATGACGCAAGTGCGCCTATGCTCACAGCTGACTTCAAGATTTTCTTAACAATGAAAAAATTTTGGGTCATGCGATCAGCGATGCGAAGAAATTGAAGATTTATGTTTACAAATTAATAACAAATAAGAGACTGACAGTAACTGATTTTGACATAGTATCGAAAAATTTTAAAAATACATTAATATTTTATTATAAATATAAATCAAATTAATGAAAAAAATTGTTACGAAAATAAAAATGTTCTGGCGATTCAATTAAAATTATTCAATCGAACGCATTAATAAGTCAGATTTAATGTGTAGTGTATTGTGTGTATTTTCTTCTTATATGAGATCAATTTTGTTATAGTCCTTCATTTGGCCTACAACGACATAAAATTATCTACGTAACTTCGGCGTACGAAGGATAAACATGGTCTCGACTAATATTTGTCGTTTGAACAGTAGTGAGTCTCAAGCGTGCCCACGACTAACTACTACTTAATCGACATATATTAGCCTAGTCCATCTTCATCCTTTGTACGCCCAAGTTACGTATATAACTAGTACGTGTGTATGTGCATGAGTGTATGTGTATGTGTGTATTCGTATGTGTATATGCGTATGTGTGTATGTGAATGTATGTATGTGTATGTGTGTATGTGTATGTGTGTATGTGTGTATGTGTGTGTGTGCGTATGTGTGTATGTGTATGTGTGTATGTGTGTATGTATGTGTCAGTGTGTAAGTGTATGCGTATGTGTGTATCAGCGTTGTTACAGAAAAAGTTTTGACACGGCACCCCCCACTTTTTTCCATTAGCTATAGTAGAGTGCCAAAGTGATCTAGGGAATTTTAGTAACTTTTATATTTTGCGCCTTCTGCTGTAGTAGCGGGAGTTTTATACGCAACATATGCTAATTTAGGTTAGGTGATATTGTTATGAAAATAAGTTAACTCTAAGTGTTTATCTCTTAGAAGTAAAAATTAATTAAAAAATATAGATATTGAATTTTAATGCAGTGAAACTGAAAATATTTTTATTAAAACTATGATGATTAATAATATTTATAGATATAATAGTTAATAATAGCATATAATGTTTTTCTTATTATTTTGTATAAAGAAATATTTTTTCCTATTCATATTTAATATTTAGTATTATCTAATTAAAATTTAAAAATAATTATCATACTGAGATAACTAGACTTATTGAATATAATACAATATAAATGTTAAACTACTTTGTTATCATTGAATTTTAATTTTGAATGGCTAGTTGTTTTAAATTGTTTATAAATTTATGTGCAAAAGTGAAAAGGAACATGCAGATAAAAATTTAATTATAAATTAACCTACAAAATTAATTTTATTTGATTTAAAAATTAATTAATTTTATCAACAAAAAAAGAATTAATGTGTGAAAGCGTATTAACATAATGTTCAAATACAAGTTATTTTATTTTATTCGATTAGACTAAAGAGGGTTTCACCTTAGTCTCAGATTTGGACCAAATTATAGATGAAATTTTCTTTTGACAAATAGTATATATGCAAATATAAAATACTCATAATGTGTTAAATAAATATTTGATAGTAAATAATTACTTAATTATTTTGAATTTTTGATACATTTTATATAGTGTAAAATGTATGTATTTCTTTTTTTAGTTATCCGTACAGTCAGTTGAATTCATCAAAACATTTAAAATGATTGGGTAATGAATATTAATTCATTCGATTAAGTATTTATTTTCTAACACATATTATGTGTATTTTAAGTGTACATATTTATAATTTCCTCAGAATTATATTTCAAATTCACAAACTCAGACCCTACATTGAAACATTCTTTTCGTAAGGTTTGATGAAATTGGAAACAAGTAAATGATATTTTTTATACGGTAACTGTTACAAGTTATCAAACTGAGAATGACAAATTTGATATCAGAATTCTGTATAATGATAATGTCAATTGTAATATCGACTATGGTGTAACAAAATTTATTTATCATAATGTAAAATTTGTACTCTGCATGATATTCACAATTTAATATTGAGTTAACTTGATTAATTATTTTTCAAAAAATTAGATTTTTGAGCTTAATAAAATAGTTAAAAAATATAGAAATATAACTACATATACAGTCGTATAGCTATTTTTGCAGTTATTGTTTCAGATATTTGTACAGCTAATTTAATTAGATATCTTTTTTTGACGGGGGTTATGTTCTAGTGATGAAAATAAATTAATGAAACAATTTAGATAATGTTTATGATTCTTATTTTGGCTTTGAATATTTTAAGAGGGTATAAACATATGGGAACCTGAAGAATAAAATACAGGTTTTTTAATTAATGTTCAAATTAATTTTAAAATATTTAAAATACTGCTCAAAGTAGACATAAATACCTTTATTTCAAGCTGTATTGGACTTATTTTACTCCAGTCATACTCTCATGATCACTCGATGAACCTTCAATTCCATAATTCCTGAACCGTAAGGTTTTTGATGACCTAATTTTTACCTTAATTTTGGATTTTTTATATTCATGCAAGAATTAAATTAATACTGAAGCCAAATTCATTTGGTGAAGTCATATTAGTTCATTAGGTCATCAGAAATCTTACGGTCTAGGAATTATGGATTTGAAGGTTCATCGAGTGATCATGGGAGTATGACTGGAATAAACTAAGTTCAATAGGACTTTAAATAAAAGTATTTATGTCTACTTTAAGCAGTATTTTAAATATTTTAAAATTAACTTAAACATTAATTAAAAACTGTATTTTATTTCTCAGGTTGAAGTATGTATATACCCTCTTAAAGGTGAAATGGCCAATAGTTTTAATTAAAAAACTGTATTTTATTTCTCAGGTTGAAGTATGTATATACCCCCTTTAAGGCGAAATGGCCAATAGTTTTACATTTTTATAGTTTCATATCTAACAATGGAAAGAACCATATAGACTATAGAGAAGAAGCTAATAGTTAATGTAGTTATGAAATGATTTGTTCTTCAAACATAATTTCATTTATTAATTGACTAATTTCATCATTAAAAAGAGAATTAATTTATTTTGAAAATTTAATATAATGAGGTTGTAAAGTCGCATATTTCTTCCAAGGATGAAGTTTGTGACCAAAGTTAATGAAGTGAAGTGGGTGTAGTGAATTCTTGAGGGTAAAGTTGATTTTATTCTCGAATCGTATAAGTTTTATTTCAGTGACAGCTTACAAACTTACAAGCAGGTCCAATCATAAAAAATTGAAAGTAAAGATTGATAGCTACAATTTTATGAATTTTATAATGTATCAATTTTTATTAAAATTATATATTTTTCTAATCATTTGTATTAGTTTTTTTAATAATAAAATATCAATATTTTATTAATAAAATATTTTTTAAATTCAAAAATATATTCAATTTTATAAATTTCTAATTTAGCATGAATAAAGTACTTTACTCTCGATAAATTTTGGAAGTCAGTAATATTGTTTCTGCGAATGAATAAAGTGATCATTATTGTAAAGAAAAGAAAAAAATTAATTTATTCCTTTGTTTATGAAAACAATTATACTCAGATTCTTCATAAGATTAATACGTCAATATTTATTTTATCATTAGTGGCATATCTATATTGCAAAAATCAAAACTAAATTTTTTAGTTGTTACAAAATCTGGATTTCCCAACTATAGTTATTTTTTGTTCGTGATATGGCTTTAATGAAAAGTACCAAATAAAATATATATCCCCTATAAAAAAATCTCTGATAACATGTTTTTCAGGTATTTTAAACCATTTTCTTTTTATCTATCTATACCCAAATTTATGCAAAATACTTTATTTTTAAAATTCGTAAAGATACATATTATCGTGTTATAGAAAAATCAGAAATAAAGATCTTTCGGCCCGCTTTTCGAGTTGTAAAAAACAGTTCAATAGCAAGTAGAAAATAATCGCTGGTGAAGTAGTGATTTCATTTTAGTAGGAAATTATAACTATTCATTATTAATAATAAAACATAAGAAAGTATGACACAACAAAAAGATTTATTTTGCAAAAAGTATATCATAGAAATCAAAAGTTTTGCACCAGCGATTATTTTCTACTTGCTATTGAACTGTTTTTTACAACTCGAAAAGCGGGCCGAAAGATCTTTATTTCTGATTTTTCTATAACACGATAATATGTATCTTTACGAATTTTAAAAATAAAGTATTTTGCATAAATTTGGGTATAGATAGATAAAAAGAAAATGGTTTAAAATACCTGAAAAACATGTTATCAGAGATTTTTTTATAGGGGATATATATTTTATTTGGTACTTTTCATTAAAGCCATATCACGAACAAAAAAATAACTATAGTTGGGAAATCCAGATTTTGTAACAACTAAAAAATTTAGTTTTGATTTTTGCAATATAGATATGCCACTAATGATAAAATAAATATTGACGTATTAATCTTATGAAGAATCTGAGTATAATTGTTTTAATAAACAAAGGAATAAATTAATTTTTTCTTTTCTTTACAATAATGATCACTTTATTCATTCGCAGAAACAATATTACTGACTTCCAAAATTTATCGAGAGTAAAGTACTTTATTCATGCTAAATTAGAAATTTATAAAATTGAATATATTTTTGAATTTTAAAAAAATATTTTATTAATAAAATATTGATATTTTATTATTAAAAAAACTAATACAAATGATTAGAAAAATATATAATTTTAATAAAAATTGATACATTATAAAATTCATAAAATTGTAGCTATCAATCTTTACTTTCAATTTTTTTATGATTGGACCTGCTTGTAAGTTTGTAAGCTGTCACTGAAATAAAACTTATACGATTCGAGAATAAAATCAACTTTACCCTCAAGAATTCACTACACCCACTTCACTTCATTAACTTTGGTCACAAACTTCATCCTTGGAAGAAATATGCGACTTTACAACCTCATTATATTAAATTTTCAAAATAAATTAATTCTCTTTTTAATGATGAAATTAGTCAATTAATAAATGAAATTATGTTTGAAGAACAAATCATTTCATAACTACATTAACTATTAGCTTCTTCTCTATAGTCTATATGGTTCTTTCCATTGTTAGATATGAAACTATAAAAATGTAAAACTATTGGCCATTTCGCCTTAAAGGGGGTATATACATACTTCAACCTGAGAAATAAAATACAGTTTTTTAATTAAAACTATTGGCCATTTCACCTTTAAGAGGGTATATACATACTTCAACCTGAGAAATAAAATACAGTTTTTTAATTAATGTTTAAGTTAATTTTAAAATATTTAAAATACTGCTTAAAGTAGACATAAATACTTTTATTTAAAGTCCTATTGAACTTAGTTTATTCCAGTCATACTCCCATGATCACTCGATGAACCTTCAAATCCATAATTCCTAGACCGTAAGATTTCTGATGACCTAATGAACTAATATGACTTCACCAAATGAATTTGGCTTCAGTATTAATTTAATTCTTGCATGAATATAAAAAAATCCAAAATTAAGGTAAAAATTAGGTCATCAAAAACCTTACGGTTCAGGAATTATGGAATTGAAGGTTCATCGAGTGATCATGAGAGTATGACTGGAGTAAAATAAGTCCAATACAGCTTGAAATAAAGGTATTTATGTCTACTTTGAGCAGTATTTTAAATATTTTAAAATTAATTTGAACATTAATTAAAAAACCTGTATTTTATTCTTCAGGTTCCCATATGTTTATACCCTCTTAAAATATTCAAAGCCAAAATAAGAATCATAAACATTATCTAAATTGTTTCATTAATTTATTTTCATCACTAGAACATAACCCCCGTCAAAAAAAGATATCTAATTAAATTAGCTGTACAAATATCTGAAACAATAACTGCAAAAATAGCTATACGACTGTATATGTAGTTATATTTCTATATTTTTTAGCTATTTTGTTCAGCTCAAAAATCTAATTTTTTAAAAAATGATTAATCAGGTTAACTCAATATTAAATTGTGAATATCATGCAGAGTACAAATTTTACATTATGATAAATAAATTTTGTTACACCATAGTCGATATTACAATTGACATTATCATTATACAGAATTCTGATATCAAATTTGTCATTCTCAGTTTGATAACTTGTAACAGTTACCGTATGAAAAATATCATTTACTTGTTTCCAATTTCATCAAACCTTACGAAAAGAATGTTTCAATGTAGGGTCTAAGTTTGTAAATTTAAAATATAATTCTGAGGAAATTATAAATATGTACACTTAAAATACACATAATATGTGTTAGAAAATAAATACTTAATCGAATGAATTAATATTCATTACCCAATCATTTTAAATGATTTGATGAATTCAACTGACTGTACGGATAACTAAAAAAAAGAAATACATACATTATACACTATATAAAATGTATCAAAAATTCAAAATAATTAAGTAATTATTTACTATCAAATATTTATTTAACACATTATGAGTATTTTATATTT